>JANSVB020000458.1:4038154-4048373 GCA_025504935.2 Erythroxylum haughtii
TAGGAAATTGTGGAAATCATTTTGTGGATAGAGAAGGTTTCATTTGAGCGGATTTGATGACGTTGTTCTTGGGCATCCATGGAAGACAAAGAGGAGAAGATGACGAAGATACAAGTAGGAAATTAGGCCAGAAAGGAGACCACCGAGAGTAGACGGCGATCAGAGGAACGAAAAGGGTTTTTTAACTTGAAATCCGGTTATCAAATAACCGGTTCTTAAGAAAACCGGCCGATTCTCTGATAAACCGGCCGGTTTTGATATTCAAAGATTATTCATTAAAACCGAACCGGACAACTGGCCGGTTCAGACCAATTTCGGTCGGACCGGCCGGTCCGGTCCGGTTTTAATAACCTTGATCTAAATATATAATACTCTTGGCCCTTCTAAATGAAATCTAAAGGTTGTCAATCTAGATCTCTTCATGCAACTCTTTGTATAAAAGCATAATCTTTACATCTATCCTCTAATGTATATCAAGATCCATTCTAACTACTAAAGCCTACAATTAGTCAAACTGTAGTAAACTTTATAACTGAGAATTTCTTCTCATAATCAATCTCTTACATTATGTATGTCTTTTATCACTAGACGTGATTTGTACTTTTCAAAATTACCATCAATTTGTGCTAGTTAGATTTTATTCTTTTCTACCATTATAACTCATTTATTCCTTAATAAGACTAGATATAGCCCTTTTCACATTTTTAAGCTCATTATTTTTTTGTGGAACCACCATAAAGTTTTTTTTCCTTTAACGTAAAAAAATCATGTAGGGAGTAATCCTTTCACAATGTAAGCTTAACGAAAATTTTTGAGAAATGTATGTCTCTACTTTCATATTTCTCACATTCGAATTAGGTAGTAGTAAAGAACTTTGACTAAGCTACAATTACCATTTATCATAAACTAATTCATTGTCTCTTAAATTACTCCAACCTGGATGAGTTCCACCTAATTGATCTTGTCTTTACTAGATCATTATGGTTCACTATCTCATGTAGAGAAAAGCTTTGAACTTTCATTTTTTGATTTGAAAAATTAATCTTTACGAATGTGATTTCATATAATGCAAATTCCATTATTCATTTATTACCTTATTCACCATTGAACATATATCATTTGGAATATTTAGAATATCTTTTAAAGATACTATTCTTCCTTTAAGGACCTAATTTCTTATACTTATGTGAGACACTATGAATGTATATAACTTACACATTCTCCATAATTTAAAAATCAAATCTCTTACTTATCTATGCCACATATCGAGTTTTAGTAATCGATTTAATGGGCATCCGATCAAGTACATACTTGATTGTCAGACACATTACCCTAATAGGTGATAGGTAAATTTGTCTATGTCATTATAGATTTAACCATTTCAAGAAGAATTTTATTTCTCTTTTCTGCAGTAACTTTTTTTATAGATTAACAGAATAGTCCTTGTCTATCCATACAGTGTATGACCTCTTGAATCAATCATATAAGTTATGTATACCTGATAAGTTCTTGAAGTCTTTATCTACTTTATCAAACTGATTGTTAACTAATGTTATATACTTTTGAAAATAGAATAATACTTTAAAGTTTGAGAAATATAATAAATACAACTATACCAAGTATAGTCATTGATAAAATGATGAAATAAGTATTTTTGTGCCTTGTTTTCACATTTATTTAGCCACATATATTTTAATGAATTAATTGTAATAGTTTAGCATATCTTTATCCCATACTAAATAGTTTCCGTGCCATTTTATTAAATAGAAAATGTTTAAAAATAGAGACAATTTTACTTTATATGGGTCTTCTATAAGACCTTATTTGACTAACTGATTTATTTATTTTTGTCTCGTATTACTAAGTCTAACATGCCACAAATTAGCATAGATATTATAAGAACTAGATGATATTATTAAACAAAACTAATTTTATTTATTTAATAAACATATAATACCATAAAATCATCCAATATAAAACAATGACTATTATAACTCCAAGGAACGTTATTCTTTCCACCGCTATAGAAATTAGAATCGAATAAAAGGATAACTAAAAGTATGACAGAAACAAAATGCTATCAATTCATGGAATAAGAAATTATATCATGTAAGTAAAGGCTTGATCACTATTCATGACTAACTTGTAGATTTCTACTATGTGGACATCAATGCCAGAGTAATTTGTACATATTTACACCTTGTTACATGTTTGCTTCTTAAAAGTCCTTTCTTTTTCTTTTTTATTTTAACTAGTTTCAGCCTTTCATGGGATCTCAGCCTTTCATGGAATCTTAAGAATTATAGAAGACTTTCTTTCTATTTTTCACTTAGACTTACTATAGCACTTCCTCGTCTTATTTTTAACTCTTTGTGAGCATAACTTAGCCATATATGTGTCCTTACATGGCTCAGAAGCGTCAAGATGTTTATAGTGTAACAATAGATGCCTCGTAGCTTTCTTCACCAACTTTACGTTCTTATCATAGGTTAAGTGCACTTTCATATGCTCTTAACTTAGAGGCAAAGATCATGTAATAAAATTCACTTGCTGCATATCTAACAAGTTATAACTAGTATCCCTCAATTCACTAGCAATGTTTGACATTAGTTTCAAATGCCTTAGTATTAAATGCTTTGACCTCGTCTTTCATTTGTTATTTATTTAATTATTCTTACACACGCGCGTGCATGCGCGCGCACACACACACATCTCAACCTTAATAATAAATGACCATAATATGGTCATTAAGTGCTACTATAACATACTACTAGTGTGGACTATATGTCTTCGACATGGTTTTACCTTTTGACCTCTCGCACAACATTATTATCTACGCTATGCAAGCTTGGAAGTGTTCCTTTTGACATAAGTCATATGCCTTGTAGTTTTCTTATATTGAGCCATAATGTCTTTCTTAGATACTATCATAATTTCATGCAATGAGACAAGAGTCTTTTGCTTTCCCAATACATGTTGGATTCCGTACTCCAAATTTATAAATTGTCACCATTCAAAATTTCACCTCTACTAAATTCTACGACAAAATTCTTGGATACTGGTTCTGCCGGATTCTGGCGGAACTGAACGTTGTCGTTTGGATCCATGAGATTGATGTCTTCTTGTGGGAGCTTCAGTGTTAACGTTCCTGCAAAACAAAGAAGGCACGTCGGGGGTTGTTTCCCGATAAGCCCCTCCGACGCTCAAGTTAGGTTTTTGATGAAGGTAGGTCTGCTGTAATCAGAGAAAACTAGGGTTGTGATTGCGTACCTCCGTTATGGCAGAATTATACCTTATATATAGTGTATGTGCTAGGTTTAAGTCTTCACGTCTGCATGGGAGTCTTCCGTCTGCTAATGGGCCGTGAAGTGTGGATCGGGCCGAGGTTAACCAATGAGTGTGAGACTTATCTTTGAGAGATGGACCGATCGACCCGTAGATCATTGCAATTGAGTTCGGGCTCAATTCGTCCGACCCGACGATGGCTATTGCATGATTGAATGAAACATGAGTCATTTTAGTTACCCACAGGTGAGACCAGATAAGGGTTTCTACTTTCTAGTTTTGGTTCGATAATTTCGGGATAAAAAAAACATGCAGGCTTCAAAACCACGATGATATCTTGGGGAAAGAACCAAGATTTACGCATCAAATACATATATAAACAAGCTTAAGAATGATCGTCTCAATAAGTTACGATTTGTATATGAATTTGATGACATGCTGTAGCTAAGACCAATATTCTGGTCATATAAACCTTTGAACTGAAGCATGTAAGGTAGCTGGTGTGAAAGTTAAGGTTGTGCTGTGAGATTTGTAGGTTTAAAAGCTGTTTCTTGTTAACGTCATGTCCTGGCTGTGAAAAATCGAAAGCAACGATTTTGTTGCTTTCAAATGTCTCTCAAATCTCAACAGAAGCCAAGCTGCTAAGGGCCCGCAAAGCT
This sequence comes from Erythroxylum haughtii, assembly GCA_025504935.2. Taxonomy (NCBI): domain Eukaryota; kingdom Viridiplantae; phylum Streptophyta; class Magnoliopsida; order Malpighiales; family Erythroxylaceae; genus Erythroxylum; species Erythroxylum haughtii. The sequence continues at coordinate 4,042,099 of JANSVB020000458.1, forward strand.
ACTCGGATTTGACAGGAGACAAATTGTCTTCCTTATGAAATATAGTATTATTTATGAATGATGTGATTGCAATTACAAGTAATGTAAGCATAATTAGGATAAAATATAGTATTTTTAAAAATTACAAGTAACGTAAGCTTTGTGATGTTCAAGTCTAGTGAAGGGTTTAGGAGAACGGAGATATTTATGTAATGTAAGGTCCAACAAATAGTACGGTCGGACATTGTATTTAACAATGCGGTCAACCGTTTCCGCTGATGCTTCATTGACATGTTTTGTTGACGTTAATTGTTTTCATTCATCTTTCTTCGGTTGCTTTTCAGGGGTCAGAACAGGAGATAAATTAGGGTTGCTGGAGGCCAGAGATCCAATTGAAAAGAGACACGAAGATCATAAGCTGATGATGCAAATCGGAAACAAAAGTGGTCTCCATCAAAACACCAGTTTCCTACGTGGCCTTCTTTAACAAAAGAGCTCACTTTTTCGAACGCTAGCTATAGGCCAAAACTGACCTGTTAAATTACATTCTCTACAAACTTTGATGTCTATTGATCAGTTATTACACAAGAAGATCTCACCTTGTAAACATAGCCATTGGTCACGCATATTTTTTACTTATAGAGCAAAAAATGCATATATAGCCTCAATTTAACCCAAAAAATGTCTAAATAGTGTATAAATTGTACTGAATTTAGTGATTATAAACACATAATCTCACACTTGCATATTATAGCACTTATTAATAATTGGCATTTGGACGCATCATTTCACATGTGGGACTCGAGCGTAGGCAGCAAATAAGCTGTCAGTGCCAGCGCCACCCACAACTATCAAAACACTAAACAACATTCTTTTCTGACTTTCGCTTTTGACAACTTAATGGAACGTCAGTGTCCAATCCATTTACCCTCTCTTCCAATCAAGTGCAAAGGCGAAAGAAGAAACCACCATCACTAATTCAACGTCTTCAGAAGCCCGGACTCCGCGGAAACACGGAGCCGCTTTCGTCCACCTATTTTGGAACCTAAAGCCAAGACCAACAACACTCACACTCACCCTAACTAAACCATAGTCAGTTAACCCCTGCTCAATTATTATTTACCTGTGCTGTCTTCTATCTCAGACTGCCTATCTAACGTTACTTGTGCCCTTACCTATAGTTTCTTGCTCAAAAATCTGGTCTCATCCTTGTATTTATTGTGAACTAAGAAACCGAATTGACGCACTTTTCTTGTCCGGAATTTTATCACTTTCATGTGCCGGAAAATCCTCCAAGATGAGCTGTAATGGGTGTCGAATTCTGCGAAAAGGTTGCACCGAGGATTGTGCGCTAAGACATTGCTTGGAAGGCATAGACAACCCTCAGGCACAAGCTAACGCCACCATCTTTGTCTCCAAGTTCTTTGGTCGCGCTGGTCTCATGTCTCTCATTTCCTCCGTGCCCCGAAACCAACGTCCCTGTTAGTGATACATGTCGTACCGCATTTGTTATTAAGTGATGAAAGTTATGATCTTTTTTGCACTGTCGGAGAAGAACTTCTTGTGGCTCTAAAACAGTCGTTTAGAATAGATTTAAGTCTTTTTTCAACAACTATCAATTTGAATATCTCGAACAGGGATAATGTTGATGTTATGTGTTATTATGCGTTTTCCGAATCTGATTCTAGTTTCTGTTGTTTTCTCTGTCAGCGTTGTTTCAGTCACTTCTATATGAGGCTGTAGGCCGAACAGTGAATCCAACTACTGGTGTGGTAGGACTTCTGTGGGCAGGAAACTGGCACCAGTGCCAAACAGCGGTCATGACGGTGCTTTGTGGCGGTACTATAGAACCTCAACCATCAGAATTTGATGGCAGAACTCCGGGACCTGATTTTGCTACTTTCCCACAGTGTTGTGGTTTTATGCCAAGAGGATTAAGACATGCTGGTTCAGGCTCTTCAGGAAGAGCGTCGAAGAGGAATAGGCCAGATGACAGTGACATAGCCAAATGTGGATTAGCTGTTCTTGATCTCTCCTTGAAAAACCCAACGGAGAAGCGACGAGCAGAGTCGCCATCGGTGGAATCTGAAACGACCACGTTTGGGAGTGAAGCAGGGTGTAATAATGGAGGTTTTCAGGCAAACGAAACAAAGCTTTTGAGACTATTTGTTTGAGAACAATATCAGATTGAAACCGGAAAAAGCAACCAAGTGTATGCTTAGTTCTCAGGAAGTTGTAAGGAATTCATAGATTTGATCCAAGAGTGCTCACTTTTTCTTAATCAATTAAGTTAAGAGAGACTCTGATGAGAAGATCATACAAAATCCTGTCTCCTGGCAAGGTTTTAAAACCTCCCCCAGCCGAGCCTGGCTACTTTCCTTAATTTTATCCTCTTTTCTCCAAGTTGTAATCAAGATATGCTTATAACATCCCTGGCAGACAACGTTTTGAATATATTTTATTATGAGAGCTTTTAGATCACCTAGTATTGCCTTTCACAAAGAGCTGTGGGAAGCAATTCCTAATTCTTCTTTTGGTTACATTGGAAATGGAAATTCCTAGTATTTCCTGCCTATCTCTCTTTTACAAATTCTGTTATTGTTTCCATCTCAAGCCAGTAGTTTTGATTACTTATGCACTAAAGATTAAAAATAAGAGTTTTAACCACTCTGTAGTTAATCAATAGTTGCCATGTTCCGAAGCAGTTTTGGCAATTGCTCTCGTGATGGAGGAACATAAGGACCTGTGATCAACTTTTGTGCTAACTATGAGATTAATGGCTCAATGAGAGGCAAGGTAGGACTCTTACATTTTTTCTTTAATGGAAATATTTCTTGTGTGAACTAAACAACCCACAACAAGAGATTAATTGCTTCTAGATCTTTTTAGCTAACATAACCAAATACAAGGAAATTAATAAATGTTTCAGTCATCATGCCACAATCCCGTCATTGATGATTGCAAGTTCTCAATTTCTTAGCTTCAGGAAACTTTGCGCAGAAGTTTGCCGGTAGGTTGCTGAACATATTACCAATATTGGGGATTTGTTCACAGCCTATTCCAATATATAATTAACATCAAATAAAACATGATCCTCTTCTCTGAATTATAACTTATATATGTAGTAACATTGGAAACCAGAACGTGCTTTGAATTATTTTGTTACTCAGATTTGGCCACCAATTATTGATGCATATTATGGTACAAGATCTCTTATTATATTTTCAAAGCTGTATTATGGTACAAAGTGAATCTTGCTTGCAAGTGGACCATTAAACTAGTAGGATTCTACAAATATGGTACTTGAGAATGTTGGAATCTGCAAAAGTTGGTTAAAATTTTGTAATATATACCATATCTCAAAGATCAAGTTTTAAATACTGTTTAGCTTATGTCCCTGCATCAAAAATTACACACATGAAAGCTTTTATGAAAATAGGATCACAGGAAATTAATCAATTAGGAGGACCTTTTCTTTCCTCGGTCTAGCAAAAGGGTCATGAAATAAGAAAATAGATTAAACGTTTAATTTAGATTTCTTTTGACTTTTTTCTTTTAATTTTTGAATGAAATGCAAGAAATGAGTAAAAGTGTGTACATGACTTTGGTTTACTGCATCTTTTAGTGCACATGAAATCTTCTTTCTAACCCTGTTTTATTAAATCTCATTCTTATATTTATGTAGACTCCACATAAATATGTGGATAAGATTTAATAGAACATAATAGGAACACTTTAACCAGAACAGTCTGTTCCTCTTTTAATGGACTTTAAGGTGATAAAGAAAGCATCTAATGATTGGATGTTCTAAATCTAGGAAAAGGCGATTATGATTAGAATTGTTTATTTTAATAAATAATTATAAAAATAAAAAATAAGGAAAGAATCATATAATTAATTTAAAGTGATTTAATTAAATAATTCTTTATCTATTTCTATTTTTAAGTTTTATTTTAGAAATAATTATATTCTTTTTTAGTAGGTGGGATGAACTTTTTATATAACATCTTATTTATCACAAGTAAGGGAAAAAAATCCTTATAATCATCTTGCTTGATCATACTGATGAGAAACCCTTCACAAATCTTGTTCAAGGTCAAGATAAATCCTCACAATGGTCTTACTTTGTAATGGATGAATATGAACCCTTTATAACTCTTGTATGAGATCAATGAGATCAAGATTAACCTTCACAATATCTTAACAATTTTTCCTAGTAGCAATAATTGTATAACTATCTTAAACCTTCTCTTTTTGCTCATATTAACTAACTATGACTTAATATATGCTATACAATGCACAAATATACTCTTTAGCCTCTCAACTTTCTTAACAATTTTTTGGTATGCCAAAAATTCTTCCCTCAACTTAATATTAACATATTTATACTGCAACATATTTCAAGAAGTTGTTAGACACACAAGCTAGCTATTGTAATAAGTACTTTCTAGATAAGATCCAATGGCTAATCACCTTCTTTGAATTAACCAGACATACTTTGATTAAGGTATCAATTAGCTAGACAAAACTCAAATTATTAACTTTTGAAACCCACCATTAACTAGTCATTCATAACCTTTCAGGTAGATGATGATCTAGGTAGTTACATCGAACCTATTATATTTCTTTTTAAACATGGGTTAGGCTAGTCAAACCAAACCTTTAGGAATAGAAACTAACTTCTAATAACACTCTAAAACATCAAATTTCAACACTTCAAGTTTTTTTAAATAATAATATATCATATTTTGATTTTAAATCATTTCAAATTTGTTTGAAGATTCAAATGTTTTCTTTAAAGTCTAAAATAAAACTTCTCTTAATTATGAAAATATTTATGCATTATACCTATATGTAAATGATTATGCAATGATTGACCATTAATTCATTGAAATGGCTAAGCTAAGGTTAAAGTAAAGATTACAATAATTGTTACATATGAAATGACTTTATTCTTTCTTATTTTTGGTTCATCTAATGTCACGACCCAAACATGCACATGAAACTCAAAAGTTGAAGTCCTCAAATCACATGTAAGACTGACTAATAGTGACAAAAATAATGCAAAAAAATATATATAAAAAGTGACAATATGGGCACACTTAAGTACAAACACAATGAAGTATAATAATGTTGGTATGCATAAGAAGAAAAATAAATTTCAATATGCTAAATCATATCACTGAGGGCACTACAGTGTAAGTACAAGTGAAAACAAATGAAAAGCATACATAGAAGTAGATATATTATAGTTGACGCTCCATGTGAAGTTAGTGGTAGTTGACCTGAAAAAGTATAGTTGAAGAGAGTTAGACCTCATTGACTAAGTCTATGTCGCTCTACGACACCAAATGGCATGTTCACACAATATATTTTTTATATTAGGATAAACAAATATGTATGATGCATGACAAATCACATGCAATACATAATAAATCGTGAAGAAGGAATATATGTAACACCCTAGTCTCTAAGGATACATCCTCACAACACTATACCTCGAATGATTGTGGGGAGCTAAGCATCACCAATTGCCCAGCCATATACTTATACTTATATAGTAAAGCTCTCTTATTCCAAAGGAGCTATAGAGCCAAACTTCACCAATAGACTAGCCCTCATTTAATATTTCCAAAGTCACGATCACATCCATAATATATATGTTAAATAAGGACTCAACTAGGAGTCAAGCATCAATCAAGATCGCCCGTATCGTATCCCAATGTTATATCACAATCATCTCTTGTGATCAAACTAGCGTGTATTTAGTCTTGATGCAGACCCATCAGGTGATATGTCCTACAAATATTTCTTCCTCCATATTCACAATCAAATATATCCACACATAAACTAAATATCAATCACACAATTTCTTAAAAAAACACTCAATCATGCAAGGACTATCATAAATGCATGTAGTAAGGTATAGTTACCCAAAACTGTATCCATATACTTAGATATCACTGTATTACTCTCATAGACATCACAATAACGACTACTTAAATTACATACTATATGTATATACTTATATTTATTTATATATATGTTATAATATAATATCACATCATATCCACGTGCATAAGGATATGAACATCTATCCTAACTTAATTGTCATTGATCATGTTAATCTATAACCATACTCAATAGAGGGGTCCATCACAGCTAGGAACCACACCAAGTTCAGAAATGAACTTCTTGATCCAAACAGCTTCCTTTGCCGCCTCTGATGCAGCAATGTACTCTGCCTCGGTCGTTGAATCAGCAGTCGTCTCTTGTTTGGAACTCTTCCAACTGAC
>JANSVB020000458.1:4053765-4064181 GCA_025504935.2 Erythroxylum haughtii
AAACACTTAAACATCACTTATACTTCATTTCCAACTCATTTTACACCATCATCATTCACAAAACAATCAAAATTCACTCTTAATCGATAACCCTAAAAACCAACATATATAACCTATTCTTTCACTTTTAACACTCCAAATGAGAATCAATCCACTAATCAAGAGGAAAGAGGCTTAAAACTTACTTGATTTGGCTTTTAAAATCCTTAGACTCTTAGTGATTTTGTCGAAAACCCTTCTCTTCTGCTCTCCCTCTTCTCCTTCCACGGTTCCTCCTCTAATTCTCATTCACAAAACCCTAATTTCTCTTTTTATAACTTCACTAGTTATGAAAAGTCCATTTTGCCCCTTCCTTTTACCTTAAGCCTTAAAACTTAAGTATCTTGCCCAATTTGCCCTTTTACAAAATTCTTATAACTTCACTACTTAAATTCAGAAATTCAAACTCTTAGGGACTGAATTGAAATTTAATTCTTTCAGAATCATTCACTTTCATGCCTAGTAATTTCCAATTCAAACAATTCATTCACTTTGACTTTCATAATTCTCTCCATATTTCAATGTCTCATGAAAATACAAAATTCCTAGATCATGCCTTTTATTTAAAGAGCCATTTTGACAGTCGTTACCAGTACCGACAATCTCATCGGTACCCACTTAGCAATTTTATACATAATACACTTAAATCATTCCAATTTCATTTTTCAAACATAAATTTCATATTTTTCACTAAAAATTCACTTATAGCCACACGTGCCGGGAATTGTCATGAGTGCAAGTACGATCATGTGCATTTACTAAATTTACCAATCGCATCTAAAAGAGGCCAGTTTATGCATGTAAAATACACACTCACAACCCGATCCAAATTTACCACTTTAGCCTTCCCATCGGTGATGAGATGTTACAACTAATGTACAAAAAACCATATTGTCTGTTTTTCAATGAGTTTGTTCTTTGTTTTGATGTTTTTTGGTAGCCTAATTATTCATACTAGTCAACCAATGTCTTAAAGTGGTCGACCAATATTCTATGCTAAAAAAACTTTATAGTGAGTTTGCTTATAATTTGGTAACTTGTATAGTCACCCAAATAGCCATATTGGTTAATCAATATCATTTACAGGTCGACTTGTATAGTCGAGTTTTAAAACCAAACCAAAATTTTCACTACTCCTCTACTATTTACTGTTTCCTCTTTTGAAACACCAACACTGGTCAACCAGTTGATGCATACGGTTGACCAGTCGAGGCAAGTGGTTGATGACCAATCCTTCATATTTAATATCTCCTCCTCCTCTTCTTCTCTATTTTCATAAAGTTTTTTATATCTTCCAAAATTTTAAACAATTCATTCTTTTTCTTGAAAAACATCGTCTCCCATTTCATAAAATTCTTATTAACTTGCATTAAATTGAAATTTTGCTATTTTTTCTATTTTTAAATTTGGGGATTTTCAATATTTTCTTAATTAAATGCTATTTTTTAAATTTTAGCCTTTATAGTTAAATTATAAAAGGATTAAGGATGCTTGACTTTTTATCACATCGATACATATTTAATTTTATTTAATTTAGGTATTTTGGGCACTTTTCATGTTTCTATTATTTAAATTTTGGGGCTTTCAAAATTGTATTATGAAATTGATTACTGGATATTCCAATTGTGCTTTTATTTGTTATAATTCCAATCTCTAATTTTATCAAAACTTTCCTTTGGTACTTTAATTGAATCTTTCAATGTTTGCCCACTACTGAAATTGAGAATTTTCAAATCAGAAACAATTAGGGATGTTTCTATCAAAATTGACCTTTGGTTTTGACTTTTTGAATATTCAATAGCACTATCTAGTGAGAAAGTTTGGCAATATTAATCAATTTCATCTTTTTAACTAAGTTAGCTTAACATGTCACATTTTATATTATGCATTTTTGACTAATAAATTTCTTTTTGACAATTCCAGTAAGTGGAAGAAATTTTGGAGATGTTAGATTTAAGTAGAGTGATAACATTTATAGGTGTACTTCTTTTAGGTAGGGAGGGGGATTATTTTGTCGTTTTTGTATTTCTTACACTTTATATGATATGCTTGAGCAAGTTTATGGTATCTACGTATACAGATATTTCTTTAATATTAAATATCTTTTTTTTCTCAATATTGAATTATGTTTTAAGCATGAATTAAGGGGGAGCTATTCATTATCTTGGTAGATGCTCGTATGCTTATTGTTTTCTAATATCACAAATATTTTGTCATCATAAAAAAGGATGAGATTATTGAACCAAGAGTGGTTCCAATTGATGTTTTAACGATGACAAAGCATAATTACTACTAATATGTTTATTATTTTAATGAAAATAAATATTATAACAAAATGAAATCATAAAAAGATGGTGTATGAAGTTGAATAAGAGTAGTTGAAGTTTTCAAATGACAAAATGAAGAACAAAACAATAACAAGAGAAAATCAATCCTTATCAAGGTCATCTTACACTTTGTATGTTTTTTAAGCTCACTTTACTAATTTGATGATCGAAAAGGCTTACTATACATAATCATTTAATCTTACTTTATTGCATGAGTCTTTACATTCATCAAGAGGTATTGAAACTTTTGATTTTAATATAAAAGCCTCTTGATATTTGAAATAATATTTGAGGAACATTTTGAGAAGTGTTTTAATAATATTTGGATTAAAAATAATTAGTATACTGGTTAACCAATATGTTGAGTATAGTAATTGTAATAGTCAGTTCTTAGGTTCAATGGCTATTTTGAGTCCCAAAATACTATAAATAGGTGTTTCTCACTGGTTTTAGCTTCAAAAAGTTTTTAGGTGTTATATACTCACATTTTAAAGAGTTTTTCAATCATTTAAGCATTATTGTATCCTATTTGTGTGAGTGAGCCATTTTGAAGTTATAAGATAATAAAGTGAAATATTTTGGGTTATAATAGATGGTTGTGGAAACATATTATTGTATTTGGGGGTGATATAAGTGAAATTGAGATTTCTTTTCACCTTAGAAGAAGATTATAAGAAGATTCCTTTTTATCAAGAAAGATTGTATAAATGTTATTCTTCACCTTGAAAGAAGAATTATAATGAAATTCTAAGAAGAGTCTTGGAAGTGGATGTAGGCAAAGGTTGTTTACTGAACCACTATCAATCGGTTTGCATTCTTTCTTCCCTATACTCTTTAACTTATTATTCAATTGTTTGATTAATTTATATTAATCAATTTTCTCAATAGTTATTATATTGATTGTTGTTAATTGAGTATATTGGTTGGAACAACATTTTGAATTTTGTAAATACTAAATTCACCCCCCCTCTTGGGTGCCATTAGGGACTAACAAATATGAAAATAAATAGTCATGTCATTTTATATACCACCAATGGTTACCTCATTTTCTTCCTCACTTGGTTCAACAATTAGTTATTTGATAACAATTTCCTACTTATCTTTTGCGAGGCCTCATGATGAGTTTTATTTTGAAATCAATTATTGGGGACACCATTATTGTTCTTTTTTTTTAATATCAATGAAGGTGATACCGATAATTGATATCCTTTTGATGCCACTTAATATTGTCCTATAAAGTAAAGAAATTAATATTGTCCTATAAAGTAAAGAAATTAATATATTCTATGTACCTACATAGACTTGAGTCCTTTAGGTTAGTGATTACTTTTTTTCCTACCTATGTTCTTTTGAGTCTATTTAACAAACACAACTTCAAAGAGCAATCCTATTTTATTTGCTCACAATCACCATAAATATGTATGTTCACAAGATAAGAATTGAAAGTGTTTGGTGCCATATAAGAAAAACCTATAGGAATATGTCATATATATGTTTTTAGTCTTGATGAATGTCAAGGCCTATAATGATAATGAATTTGTATCGTACCATTTTGAAGATAAAAAGCCTATGTGAATGAGAAAAAGATTGTACGGTCTTTTAATATATTTTTGGAAAAAAGTTATTCCTATTCTTACTTTTTAAATTATGTCTAATAGGTTTAGGTTATGAACCATGCATAAACATATGTAATTTATTTTTAACTTAGGAACTAGAAGATAATGCATGGGCATTGTAATTTCTATTTATAGAATTAAATTTTATATTCATATTATATAAATTCATCCCCGTCACAAAAATTATATTGGAATTGGACGATGAACTTCTATAAGTGATTGAGTTCTTGTATGTTCTAAAATTTTTTATTTTTTATTCCATAAAGTGAACTTGGACAGTGATATTTGGGAACATTGATCTCTTTCTTCAATGTCTTATTCTTATACAATAAATCATGCTCATTGTCATTTGTAGCAACCACACAGGTTTTATTATATCATGTATTTTGCATTTCAATTTCTAATTTGTGCATGTATCTAAGAGTATTTTAGGCCATTATACTTTAAAAGAGACTTTCTCCTTTTCATGCTCATTGCTTTTAGGCATTCAACTAACCTATCATATGAAAGTTCAATACAAGAATTTGATTAAAAGGGTACATCATTACTATTAGTCATTATGCACATGCATGCTACGTATCGAGTTCTTCACTCTCCAAATTGCTCGTATTATCCAATGTGGTGTTGATGTCTTCTTTATCTTGTGATCCTCTTTCCTTCTTCGAACTTCTTTCTTTCTTCTTCATTACATTTCTTGATTCATTAATATCATGATCATGCATAATTTTAAGTATGCGCTAAATAGTATAAGCATTTTCACACAATGACACTCTATTTAACACATTTTTATCAACTGAACCAAGAAAATAGGTTTTGCTTTATTATTTAAAACATGCAATTTCTCATCCCACTAAATTTTCTTTATAACAACTCATAAATTAAAAGTTTATTAAAGTATGTCTAAAAATTAAGAGAATTTTTTAAAAATCTAAAATAAATTTTTTCTTGGTTCTGAAAGAATTTTTGCATTATTACATACATGTAAATGATCATAAAATAATCTAACCTTTTATTTATTGAAATAACCAAAAAAAGGGTTATAATAATTGTTGTTATACATAGAATGACTTTACTCTTGATCCACTTGAATTGAATTGTCTTTTGAATTGTATTTAGTTTTCAATTTTCTTAATTTTGATCACTTTTCCATCGATTAAACATGATCATTGACCTTTTGATCATTAATAAATTAACTTCTTGATGTCACCAAAGATAAAAAATTAGTAGTATATTTTGTTATTATTAAAACTATTTAGTAAAGCCTCGATTGGCGCAATAATATATATACATACATATGATTTGCAAATTACGTGCACATATTACATTTAAGGTGAGATGAAAGAAGACGGTTTGGACCATATGCCCCGAATTGCATGTTGGGTTAAGGAATGGGCTCATTGGACCCTCACTTCTCCATACGCTGGAATTGTCGTTGAATATGATTAGTTCACGTAGTCAACTCAACTTTTATCTTTTTATGCAGAAATTTTGCAATTAGAAAAATGAATAACCAAAATTGGCCATAGAGTGAGGAAGAACTATCATACCCAGTGACGAATCCAAGATTTTAGTCTTGGGGAGGCAACGAACTTAGTTTTGTAGGGACTATAGCCCTACTTAGTTTACTATATATATATATATATATAGTGAAAAAAAATTTAATTTTGTAGGAACTATAACCCTTGCTAGCCCCCCCTTGGATCCATCCCTGATCATACCATTTATCAAGTATTTCATATGGAGCGTTCATATATAACAAGCATTGTTGCTAGAAGATGTGTTATTAATCTAGTATTCCAGCTTTGGACCATGGTCATTACGAGGGCAAGCTGCATCTTTCCGGCCTAGTTTGAGTAATCTACGCCAAGTTTTCGGCCATAATCATCGACTAAGGCGCATCATTGCCAGTACATTACAGACATATGCACTATAGTTCATAACTGTACATGCATATTGTTGTTCCACGATGTAGGAAATTTGGCAAACGGCTATCCAGAGGATGAATGATGCATGATGGTGAGGCAAGAAATTGGGTTTCTTTTGGATGCACTCGTTCTACCATGACTTAGAAACTAGTTCACCGAACTTAGAAGCAAGGGAACAGAAAATATCACAACAACCAAGTACGGCAAAAGGATATTGGAAATCAAATTTGCAGAAACTACACTTATCACCGATGAACTGAATCGTAAATGTTACATATATACACACATAGACGATTTCCTTTTGGAATGAAAACTGAGAGTGTACTTGTATACATCTAAGTATCTAACTACTAGGAGGGAAAGCCTTTTCTTTGTATCTTCTAATAAGAAGATAGAATAAATGACTTATAAGATCACAACTACTTCAAAAAATGCCAAAAGGTGAAGCTAAACTAATCAACAGTCTGTGTTTATTACCTCCGGTACACCTCCACCCATTAGAAAAAGAAGAGGTCGGGCGTAAAGTTAGCACTTGAGAGTGAGAAGTCAAAGTGAGATCAGTTCTGCATACGTTGTCAGGCTGCCGGCGGTTGAAAACGTTTTACTTGTATTATATGCGTTCTCAAGCTACAGTCCTTTACCTGTTTTATGAACAGATCGAATATATTTTATAAATAGATGAGGTAGAAAACAATACGCCAGTTACAGCATAAGAAAGCAACACCTTACCTGCATGGCTGTTAATGAGGATAAGAAATCTTTACACTGTTCAAGCATAAGTCTTTCCTTGGCAGTCACATTCACAATTTCAGCCACCAGAGAATTTGTTTCTTCTACCTGTAAGCGTATAAATGGCTTCAGTTCCGTTGACAAATGTGCCCCAAAACATCGAAGGAAAGACGACAATGACTTCATTCCCAATCTTTTAATGAATGCCTTTAGAACTAATTGTTATAACACTGCCACCACATCAAATACTGTTTCGCCTATTACTACAAAAAATTACTTTCAGTCTCCTCAATAAATTATATTTTCAAGAAATTAACAATCTTTTTCTGGTAGTATTGAAAACTTCCAACACTATAGAGAGGTTCAGAGCACGGGATCTGCATGAAATTGAACATAATGAAGGATTTACAGATGGCAGGCATTTCATTTCAGACCTATCTGGTAGTAAAGTGGGTTGTCTTGAACCAGAAATTAAACAACTTGAAAAGCAGGTCACCCAGCTTTGTTACTGCCCTCTACAATCTTATCAAACCTCAATTAGATCTGATCAAACCAAGTTATTACAAACTTTCTGGGTGCAGCTCCAGGTAACTTAAGCTAGTTACAAGTTAATCAGCATTCCGCTAGGGATCATGCATCCTGTTGTTTCTTTCCCCTTCACCACATACCTAAACTGACTTGCTAACCTTCATGGTAGAAGTCCATTTGCTACGTTTTCCAATGGAAGACAGATGAGGTATTGATAATTGAATGCAAGTTCTTGATTTTGAAACAGAGGAATCTAGTTCCTGCAAATTCTATTTTTATTTGAACTAGAATCCATACCATTCAATAAAAAGGAAAAAGTTACCTTACAGGACAGTGAGCATATGGAGGATGCCATTGCTTGCATCACATCAACAGCTGAACTAACAGCATACTTTAGATTGTGTACATCAGCCTATAAGGAGCAAGAAAATTTGGTTTCTTTCAACCACTACACTAAATGAATCCACTTTAAACTCAAAGATCAAAAGTGAATGCACTCACAACAGCTTTCCCAATAACTGGAAGACGAAGAGTGCTGGCCTTCAAAGCTTCAGTTGCTCCTTCCAAAGAGTTTGAGTGATCTCTATCTAGATTAGACCATGCTTCTAAATAAGAAATCTACATTTACAAGAACAACTACTTTCAGCTATGACAAAGAGACAATTCCACCACAAAATCAGCCAACTGAAAGCTAAGCATGAAGGTACTACATTCCAATAAACAATTTATACCATCAGTCCAGTACCATCAACATCAATGATCAAAATCAATCTTAGATATCTATGTCTTTTCTGCAGAACTATTACTATAAACAGCTGGATAAATGACAATTTACAGCTCTTAATATGTTTAGGAATGGAATTCCATTGAATTAGGTTAGGGGTTAGGAAGTTCTCCATCATGCATCTAAGGCATATTGAGTGTCCCCGAGGACCATGTGCAAAAAAAGTTTTAAATCCCACAAAAAGATAGAATGCTTTTTGTCTTCTAACTTATGTGGTAATTCCTCCACAAGATTTAAGGTACAGATATTCCAGATTGCTCAATTTCTAGACTGGCTTGAATAGCTAGAAATGACCTTGCAACAAATTGAAAACTTTTACAGAACAATACATTTTAGGGTATTATTACTAGTAGGTAGAATGAGACAACCAGGTTACCAAACTAGGTTACTGCACTTGACTTGTATGGATTACACAATCAGAACGAAGGGGAATCCCATCACCAGTGCAGAACAGACGATATGTAGAATCCACATTTGTCAAGAAAACTATTCTGAGAGTTGGTTGAATGGCAATATATATTTCTCCATGATTGGTTATGGATTATCCCAGAATATTTTCACCACAAATTCCAGCTATGTCACCAAAGAAAGTCTGACACACTTCACAATAAAAGAATGTTTGAACCTACAATTATCGTAAGGATGATCTAATTGAACACAAAACACAGATAATCGTAAACCTTGAGCACATTTATGCAATAAAGGAAGTCCAATGATCTTACTTGTCCCTTCAGGATAGAAGTTAGCTTCAACTTTTGCCTCAGTAATAAAAGCTTGATTCTTTTAAGAGTGACAGAATGGCGTAGTTCTGAAATTGTCACCCATGCATTCCACAGATTTTCCTGGTAGAATAAAAATAACTATGTAAGACTGATATCGTGTTCTCTGCTAAGTAGTATAAAAGCACATCAATCATCTTTTCTTTGCACATCGAAGCCCCTTAGTAAAGACCAAGTCTACAGAAGTTTCAGATCCCGAATTGAAGTGTTAGGGGAATTGATGGAACCACCTCTAGAACACAATTTACAGGAGTTAATATACACCGAATATGAAATTTCTCTAGACCTCGAGTTCTGGTCATAGAACATGCGAGACTTCAAGAGTTAAAATGAAACTGTCCGAGTTTGGATCCTCTATCCAAAATAACCCTGTCTAAAACGACTTCGTTTTGGCTATTGGATTTGAGTTTATAAACTCTCGTTTTGGCCATTGGACAGAGGACCTGAACAGTAAACTGTCCGCCTAAAGATAGACGAATTACCATACCTCAGCATTAAGTTTCTGAACCGTGAATGTGGCATCAGCCCTCGCATTTACAAACCGCCATTGTAATTGATGATTATAAAGGAGCCTCAACATATGAGCATCATTTATTCGATTCTCCCCCATTTTACTTCTCCTTAAATCGACGGAGAAACTAAGAATTGAAGGTGTACTACTAGAAGTGCTACTCGTTGGTCTCATCCTTGAAGGACTAGATATCGTTCCTGATGGAGATGAAGCAGGCGATGTCCAAAGCTTACTAGGTGAAGCTGGCTTGGTTCCTCCCTTAATCGGTGAAGAAGCAATTGTTCTTGGAGACGCCAATGGACCATCACTACTAAATCTTTTAGCTTGTGTCATCTTTGAAGAAATACTCATTCTCGAACCAGGACTAGTAGATAAAGGCGAGCCTGGATCCTGCAAACGTCTCAATCTGCTATTAGTTTCTTGCCAAAACCTCGCAGAAACAAGAATGCCACGACCCCCACTTTTTGTTTTCAACATCCCACCACCACCACCAAACTCTTGCACACCGTAAGTACCTCCAGATGACACACTATCACTATCAGATGCAGTGAGGTCACCAGTAAAAGATGACTCATTTACTGAACTGGCATCTGGGCTTTGCTTAGCACTGCCCAAACCCAAGCTCAATCTTCTAGTATCGTTAACTAGCATAGATTGCTGCAATGACTTGAACCCCATCAATCCAGATCCCATAATCATCTTGTCACTATTGCCACTACAACCCAGACTCCTGCGTAACAACGGGTTGCTCTCTCTCGAACCCGAATTCCCCTCTCTACTCCTACCGGGCCACCTTTGTTGCTCCACTGGCTTCGAATTTTCTACCTGATCTTTCTTCGGAGTAGACCTCCTCCTCTCCGGAGTCCCTTTTCTTCCAACACATTGAGGTGTCAAAGCCTTAGCTTTACTAATGGGAAGCGAAAAGGCCTCACCTTGAAAAGACACTGATAAACTACGACTAGAAGTGACCAACATCTTTGTTGCAGTAGACATGTCGGTGACATTGCCTTCCTTACTTTCTAGGCTTGGTGTTGGTGGCCTTTGAGTGGCAGGTCGTCTTCTATCCACGGATTGGGATCTTCTGGGCGCCGAGAAAGAATGAAACTTCGGTGCTGGTGTGTGTGGTGGGCCGGAATTTGTAGATAGTGAAAGTAAAGGGGAAGGGAATCTCTTTGAAA
>JANSVB020000458.1:4082110-4092460 GCA_025504935.2 Erythroxylum haughtii
GGAACCGAAATATAAACCTACAAAAACATCAAACAAAACAAATCCTACAATTTTTGAAAAACAGCCCAGTCTGAAAATTGTTTGATAAAATTATTAAAACATTTTTAATATTTCTAAAAAAATTACAAAGGCATAAACACATCCCAAATATGTTTACATAATTTTTCAAGAATCAAATTCCACGAAAATCATTTGTAACCTCATCAATTTATCCAATAGACATTACATGCCCAATAGAAAGGTAAATTTTATGCATGTTCTTATAAACTTGAAATTAAATATTTTAATCACATTAAAAATATTTTCAATCACACTGAATCATTAATGTACATCTTATGAACATATTGGTGTAAGAAAACCATGAAAACTATTTTTCTATCATCGGCAATCTGTTCAAGGTTCCAAACTCAACGGTGGCAACTAAACACCAGGGTTGCGCTCGTTGCGGGACTTAACCCAACACTTTACGGCACAAGCTGACGATAGTCATGCACCACCTGTATCCAAGGAATAAAATATTACTAGACCCTAAGTTGTCACAACCATGAAAACAATTTTCACATGTCATATATTCTACATCTAACAAGGCACAAGATGGCTCTGATACTATTGTAAGGTTCTGATCATGCATCTCATACATAATATATATCAAATATATGCAACAGAAAATAAAACGCAACCTCAAAAAATAGAACTATTCATGCATATAGATATAGAAAACAAAAACATGAAACGCAAGATGTTTACATACCTTTCTGACGATCTCCTTCGTTCTTTAATCTTCTCCGTGTTGGGTTGTCGTAAACCACAATGATCAACGTAGACCATCTTTAATGAAAGTCCACATGAAGATAGAAGGATGAAACCTCACTAGGAGATGACTAGAATTCTTTCTTTGTGTTAGTAAAGGCAAGAACTCTTATGAGAGTTAGAGAGAAAAAGAGTGTGTGTGTAAGAAAGAACCATTCTTTCATTTGTATCTTACACAAGATGCACAAAAATTATCTCTATTTTCTGCACAATTTGGCCTTCCATAACCCCTATGGAGAGTTATAGGAAGTTAATGGTCATGAATAACATGCATTAATAGAGGTTATGAGAAGTTAATGATCATGAATGACACGCATTAATAGAAGTTTAAGAAGTTAATGACCATCAATAGCATTGATTAATGGAAGTTTGGGAAGTTAATGGCCAAATTGGCAACTAGCAACACTTGTTTTTAATGCATTCCATGCAACGCTTTCTACCATGATCACATTACGATATAATCTCGAAACACTCTCTCATATCTTGAATCACCATTCAAGACCACTTTACCCATCCTTCGGATCTCCTATGTGTGTGACCCATTAAGTTCCCGATTATGTTGGCCACTTGAATTAATACTTAATTTAAGTAATTCAAGAGAAGTATCTAGCAACACGTCATGACCTCCAATTGACTGGAAAGTCAGTCATTTGACTATGAACCCTTCTGTACATAATGTTGCTATATAATTCGTCCTTTCACCATTTATACCCCTCTTAGTTCAAAGTATGGTCAAAGTGTTAATTCCTATTAGACTGACTATGTCACATCTAGTCCAAGTGATATTAGATCTTATCCTGAAGATCTCATTACTCTATGTATCATTTAATACTCTTTTCATGACACATATCTGCTCTGGCCAAAGACTCCTAAGTAATGACCCTGACAAGAGGTCATAGGTACCATCTCCTTATGTTAAAAGTGGTGAATCCTTTATTGGATACTTAATTACTTTTGAATACCTCAAGCTGTAGCCAATCACTACCCTATGAGTAACCTTAAAAGGCATTGATGAATGGAGTCAAAGCATAGGATCAGTATTCGAGATATTCTTGATCACCTCAAGTCAATGGATACTTATACCATTGCTATGATGAGACTATCATTGACACTGGAATAGAATATCTATATGATTATCTTATAGTAGGTCAATCCAATGTACTTACTACTCTTAGTAAGCATTCACATGTTAACTCTAAACAACTCATAGCTACAGCTTATGAGATCTACTGCTTGATCTAATCAAGGAGTATAACATGTGCTAGTCTATCTGGATTAATAATATCCCATTTCATTAATCCTATGACTAGGGAAAGTTTTAATACTAACATAATTACACATGATTGGAATCTCATTATCATAATATCATCATGATTTCCTCTATGCTATGTTTTGTATCAAGGACTTCCTTAAATTAGTTTAAGATCAACATCAAATATATAAATGTATAAACATCGAAATAATGAAAAATGCCTTTATTAATCACAAAATGATTTGTCCAATAAGTGCTAAAGGTGATTGTCTTTAGAGCACTTCTCTAACATTGAGGGAGAGCTACTATGATCTGGATGGATCCATTTAGGAGGGGAAAATGTTAGAAATTCATAAGTAGAGTAATCCCACATTGGAAAGAGACATAAGATAAAAAGATGAGCTATGGGTTGAGGAGAAGCTAGTCCGATATGGATGGATCCATGTGAGGGGTAGATGTTAGAAATTCGTAAGTGGTGTAATCTTACATTAGAAAGAGACATAACATAAAAGGACGAACTATGGATTAAGGGGGAGCTAGTTTGATATGGATGGATCCACTTATGAAAGGGAGATGTTGAAAATTCATAAGTAGAGTAATCTCACATTGGAAAGAGACATAAGACAAAAAGGACAGAACATTTATCCATATATGACTGAATAATATAAAGAGATGCATGTGAATATAAAGTAGGATCAAAAGGTAGATGCTAAGCAATAAAAGATAAAAATCTTGCTCTTTTGATAATTGTTCGAAGTTATAAAATCAAAGTTAAAATTAGAAGTACCCATCAAGTAAGACAATCTAAGACCCCCAAAATAAAATCAAGTCAGTCAATCCCAATTTAATGAAAATCATAAGCTTATAGTTAAGCAAAACTTGCAATATATAAATAGGATAATAAAGAGAAAATTGGTTCGAGCCTAGCTAAATTTGTGGTTAAAAAGTGAAAAAAGTGACTTTAATATTTTGATGCTTTGATTCCCAATGAATAAGTGTAATTCTTGAGCAATGTTAATGACTCATCCTACTATGTCGATGACTTGCCCTACTATAACAAAAGATGCGAAAATCAAGTAAACTTAATAACGCGTGCAGCGTAAGCATACTTGAGGTTGGTTCCACTTCAGTAGCATAAGCATACGACATAATTCGTAAACTCAAAATAGACACAATTGCTCCAAAAATAAAATTGCATCTTAAGTCCTCAAAAGTAAAATTTACAAAAAAAAAAGTGTCAATATGAGGTTGTCTCCACTTACAATAACAGTAAATGCACTAAACATGTTGGCTCCACTTCCACTAGCACAAAGTTGGTTGGACATGAAAGCGATGCAAAATGAGAGACAAAATGAGAGAGGCAAAACAAAAGAGAGAGGTAATCGGATATATTGCATAAGATAATCCAAGGATTAGCGTTTCGATATGGGAATGAGCAAGCATAATGTTTTGTTTTTTTCATAAACGATGTCTTTTATTTATCAATAAAACAATGTCTTTTAAATAAATAAGTAAAAATATCATATGACATTCAAGCTTCAAACTTCGAATTGGCTGCCTAACCTGAACCCCGAGCCTAACTTGAAACTTAAAAATTAAAAAAATTAAATCTAATTTAAAATTCGATTAATTTAAGCCAAACTCGTTAACTTCAAATTAGACCGGATTAAGCTTGAACTCAAATGCCAAGTATAAAATAATTAGTCTTTCTATTAGGATAACTTTAAAATAGTATCAAGTGAAATGAAAATACAATTTATCTTTATTAGGATTATATAAACGTACCTGAATAGGACAAGTTATATACAGAGATGAGTAAGCCTCAATTATATCCATTTTTAAAGTTACAAATGTTGCCTTTATTAATGATTTTGTTTAGAACTCTTATAAGAATATATAAAGTAGTCTTCAAAGTCATGTTTTACACGCTTTTTATCATCTCCTTTAATGTGCAATTTCACCTTTCAGCCACACCAATCTATTCTATTCAAGATGGCCTGATATAGTAAATTCAGTCACTATTATATATAATGCTAACTATTTGGAAAATAAACTATGCTTGTCCTGAAACTCTGTACCCGTCAGAATACTCACCTCCACAATCAGACATGACAATCGAGATTAAGTTTTTCAATTAGTTCTCAACCTCAGTGTTACAATTCTTGAATTTATCAAAAATTTCAAAAAATTTTGTAGTTAAGAATATATAACCATAACATGAATAATCATCAATTAAAGTTAGAAAGTATTTGAAATTACAAATAGTAAATGAGTTGGAACCACAAATATTAGTATAAATATTTTTTAGTAAATTAGAATTGCATGTTGATCTCTTTCTTTATTTTAGTCAACTTACTCTTATAATTTAAAACTAGACTGAAAGTTAAACCGATAAGACAAGAAGTTTAAGGTTTAAAAGGTTTAACCGATATTAAACCATCATAAAACCGATTAAAGATTGAATAAAATTAAAGAATTTGAAATATGATTGAAAAAGATTGTCCTTTTCAATCAAAGAATTTGAAGTTTAATTAAAAAAGATTGTTAAATGAAAATTAATTGATCTATTTTAATTTATAAGAATTATTAATTTACAAAAATTGACAATTAATTAATAAACAGATAAGCTTTTAACAAAAAAAGTAATTAAAATAAATCAAATTAAAAAGTTAAAAATTGAATTGAAAAGTTGAAAAATTCAAGGGTTTTAAGGTTAAATTGGTCAAACAGATTAAGTTTTTTAATCATTGATAAATACATTCATAGATCATAATAATCCTTAATTGAAAAAATATTATCCATAATCAATCTTTAAATTAGTTTTTAGAGATGTGGTTCAACCTTTTCTACCACAACATTTATAAATTAATCTTTGTCAAAGAATGTTTATAAGTAACTAATTTAACAATTTATGAAGTAATATAAATCTCAATAGAAGTCAGACACATTATACACAAGTCATACGACAAGAAAGTTGTACTAACATATTTGTTCCAAAAGATAATTGTATATTGGAATTTTAGAATACAAAATTGTAGCCTTCTTTGTCCAGAACTAATACAAAAACCAAATTTTATCTAGAAGATGGTATATTAAAAGTGTTATATAAAACAAGTTTGAAACAAGTAATAATAAGAATATCAAATTTTGACGGAATAGTAATTAGCACTTAGTGCACAATACAAAAGTCAAGAATAACTGTCAAGAAAAGGGTATGGGAGAATTTCTGTATGCATCTCTTCTCTTAATCAGAAAAGCCAGCGAAATATATACACAAATATTCCCTAAACTTGCTCCTAAGATCAAGCGACTAATATACACAATATTCACTTGCCTATATAAAGATATACATGCCAACTAAGGAATATACACAAAAGATATGTTTACACCTAACAACTTTAACAATAACAATATTCATGGGTTTTAAACATACTTTAGAGATGAACAATTCAGATAACTTATTCTCCATTCCCTTTATTTCTGTATATCTCATACAATATAATTCTTTTAGAAGAGTACCAATTTTGGCATTAGATTATACTCTACACCTCTAAGACACATTGTTAAGAAAATCGTAGGGCTTTGGTAAGAGAACGTGCAACTGTTTTCTCAGCAAAGCTCAAGACCTTTCTAGGAATTTTGGTTGCCTGTGAACTTTCTCACATGCTTTAACTTGGTAGAAAGCCAAAAACTTCGTTTTTAACATCACTATTAATTTTAATACGTTACCAATTTTTATTAAGATAAAGTATGTTTTATACGTTAATACTATAAATTAATACAGAAAAGTTGAATTGACAGGATAAAATCATTTAAGAATTGCGACTGTAAAAGGCTTTGATGTTTATAGTTATATCCTCTTCTTTCTTGTTTGCTTATCATCAATCCTACTTGACACTCTAATATAGGCAAGTTGAAATGATCCAATGGGCTGGCCTAGTAGAACTGGAGTGAAATCCAATATTCATATTACTTTGTTTCAATACTATTTTTACCTTATTCATATTACTCTGTTTCAATACTATTTTTATTTCAATATAACATCGTTTTATGTCTAAATGTACATAAAAATAACCTCATATTAGGACAAAAATTGGATTAGAATAAGCTAATGAGAACAGAGGATCTGAACTCAATAGCACTAATACTATTTTCCATCTCTCTGCAATTTGGTAGTATTATAGAGTTTAATACTGAATTCTCTGTTGGTTCGATTACAGTGTGTTTAATTATACTGAATTCTGAATCAACAATATAGGCAATTTAAACATAATTCCAGTAGCATCATTTTTGTGAAGAAAGATGGTAGAATTGCAATTCTTGTGCTTGCTCTCTCTTATTTGATTCATGTTTCATACTCAAGTAAACATAATTAGAGCAACACATATTTATATCACGATAGACCTATAGCAGCATTACATTCATTTGTTCCGTTTCTTAGAGCAGTAACTCAGAGTTTGTGCTTATTTTCAGCATCCAAAGTCATAAGCTACAAGTCCCTTGAGCTCCGGTCCATTAAGCCTGTTGTTTTCATAACTGAAAGAAAGCCAGCAAACAAGATCTGAGAAATAAAGTTGGACATATTTGCTATAAATTATTCAAATCATACGAAACTTGTTGAATCTAGTTGTAGCTGAGCTCAAATGGAGTGAAAGACTGAAACTAGATGCTACTTTAGCTTGCATCAGAAGACCATAGGTACTGATTTGACAAAATGCTAGAGATACCCTCAGATTTACTATGAAACGTATGGTATTGATAGGTAACTTTTCATTCTCATATTTAGCATTACTATACCGATTCCCAGGCAAATTTTCTGTCCAGAATGGTATTACACCTGGTTCTTGTGATCATCATCATGCCAACCTCTTCATTCATGTTTATGTTACCTCTGTTCTTATAAGAGAGATAACAAGTTATGAACCTATTGCACACTTTTCATGTATCCCATCACTAATGGATTGGTCTGGTGACATTTAAACAAGTAGTTTAATTTTAGCCAACTGTATAGAAAATATGATTATCACAATCATACCTCGCCATTGGAAAAGTGGCAAATGGACCATCAACTGGAATTGTTCCACAGAGATCGTTGTTAGATACATCACTGCAAACAAAATTTCTGAATTTAAGGAAGTAACAACTCCAGAAGACAAGTAATCTAAGAAACAAAAAAAAACGAAAAAAAAAAAGATTAGAACTTGAAACTCTTCTCTTTGTCTATACTTACAAAACTTTTAGGTTGTTAAGAGTGGTGAGCTCCCTTGGAATTGATCCTGTTAGCTTGTTATTGTTCAACCGACTGGTTCATTAATTCAACCAAGTTAAAGTAAGCACCCTATACAATGCGAGTCTTTATGTGCTAGCCAGTCCTAATTGAAGCAACTTACAGGAATGTGAGTGACTTCATTTTGGCGAAAGCTTTGGGTATCGTTCCTTCAAATTTGTTGCCGTACAAATCCAAGCTAACAAGTTCTTTCAAATTGCTTAGCTCCTCAGGTATTTTCCCTCCTATTTCATTGCTGTAAAGCTCCCTGCACGTCAGTCAAGATATTTGCAACCCAATTAGTTCAAGAATCGTATTGAATCCATTATCATGTGTAAAAGTTAGTCTCGACGGGTCCCCAGAAAATCAAAGAGCAATTCGCATTCAAAATTTGCCTCTTGGAGAGTTCATTATCAATATGGGAAGTTCGCACTCAACAGAACTGATTTCAGGATTTTCAGTAAATTGAACTTACTTCTTCAGGAGCTCAACTGAAAGACGGCACATGTTTAATCAAAGCTATCCATTTTAAAGTTTTCTTTCACACAATAGTTGTGCAGCGTAAGTTTCTTTCTTATTTATTTTTAGAGAGACAAAAAAGAGCATACAAGTATTTAAGATGCTTCAGCTGGCCAAGCTCTGGTCCTAAAGTCCCAGAAATGTTAGATTTCCCCAAATCCCTGCATATCAATCAGTGAAAATCACAGGATACCCAAAATGAAATCAGGATGCCAAGTTATAAGGCACAGAGAAAGAGAGATGGTAACTTACAAACAAGTTACATGATTGTTAGCATCACAGGTGACATGGAACCAGGTGCAGGGATTGACCAGAGTTGGGTCCCAGCTCTGCAACACATTGGTTGGATCCGAAAGCCTTCTTCTCAGATCAAACAGAGCATTTCCTGAACCCCACTGAAGTAATGAGAAGAAAAAGTAACGCCAGAAGCACTAAACAACAAGACTGCAGCTTGAAAACCAAACCACAAGTTTTCTAGTCAAGAAAAGTAACGCCAACTTAAACAAAAACTTCTCCATTGTAATTAAAAGAAAAAGGAACTTCAATTTACACCTGAAACCATCAAGCTACAAACTTTGGTCATTTTGTATTCTTTTCTCTCTCTCTCTGAGTCTTAAGCATCCAAAAATGGAGCAAAAACGAAATAAAAACTAAAACTTGAAAATCCAAAGAACAAAACTTGACGGGTGGATTCAGCTTACCTTCAGAGTTGGTGGAGAGAGAAGGAGAGAGATAGAGGAAGAAAGAGAACAAGAAGAAAAGAGGGGAAAAAGAAGCCATCTTTGAGTGACAAATGCAAGAAGACGAGAGTAACGAGTACTAGTAGTTGCAAGAAAATGTTTGTGAATATAAAAAGTGGGTCAAGTCAGGATGATGCGAATGAGTTCAAGTAGAAGTGTCCAAACGGCTCTCTGACAGTTTCCAACAGAAGTAAGGCCTCAAAGCAAAGGGCAAAGGAAAAAGGAAAGGGGCTGTAGCTGTACAGTGGTTCACTCTTTCGGGTGTTCATCAGTGGGTCCCGCAAACTGCTATGCAGTTCAGAACCCAAATTTGATGAATTTGAGACCAGTACAGGACTTGAAAGATGTGTGAGACGGAGACCCTGACAACTGTAATTTTAAAACTAAAGCTGCTTCGCCTGAATTAGGAGGACGAGGTTTACCCCACCTTCGTTATGCCACGTTGGATGCAATTGCACTCCCTCGAATTTATGACTATTTGACTACCCATTAAATGACTCTGAACTTCATGTACAGTTGAGTTGTACACCAAGTGGTCTTCTTAACAGCACGGAAATTTGGATAGGAGGCTTTGTACATAATATAGGCATCTGTCCTGCTGTTTGTGCAGAACTTTGGAGAGTATTTACAGGTTTACAACTTGCTTGGGATCTTGATTATCGATAAATAGAGTTAGATATTGATTCTGTGATAGTTATTAACATCTTATCCTCCTTGCGTTATTAACCACTCCAGTATAATTCTCTATTCCTAAGAATTCAAAATCTTCTAGCCAGAGAATGGGTTGTAAAGGCTAGATATATATACCGAGAGGCCAATCGAGTTGCGGATTGGTTAGCTACTTATGCCACTTCACTCGAACTTGGCATCCATATACTTCAAAACATGCCTGTGGGTTGTCTATCTATCCTCCTAGAGGATGTTTCGGGGGTGTCTCTCCTCCGTTTAGTTAATTAAGGTTTTATGTATCTCCATTCTATATAATAAAAAAAAATGCTCTTGTACATTATAATTAGTATAAGTTAAAATATCTTAGACATAATTTAGTTTATATTAATTGTGTAACTAAATAAAAGATAATTTTATTGTAAATTTTATCAATTTATTTTGAGCTACCTTGTTATTAAAACCTTTATCACATGCTTTACAATCAATATGTATTAAAATAATTTCACAAAAATTCAATAACAATCATCATTATCATTATCATCATCATATTTTTTAAATAAATTTAAAAATAAAAATGAATTAAAAAGTGCAATTGACATGGTGAGGGAGCTATTTAATTTCACTTATATTCTTTTATTATAATTTTAGTCTTCTTCTTTAGATTTTTATTTTTTTGTTTTTAAACAAAAATACAATATGTCTAATTATTAGCTTCAATTTAGTTATACTTTTATTATAAATATTAAATAAATTTTAGAGGATAAATTAATTTTAGAGGATAAATTAATTTTATGAAATTACTTAATTAATCTAATTTTAATCTCCTATTTTTATAAACTATTTTAATATTTTGTAATTTATATATTTAAAAGATATTCTAAATCCAAATGATAAGAAAGTCTAGGGCTCCATTTTGATTATTTAATGTCCTCTTCATACAAGATGGGTCTATAGAGTTAGTGGAATCTTGTTAGAACTTAAATGTGGATGGGTTTAAATCCTTTCAGCTTATGTAAAAGCTCATAAGAGTTAAACAAGCACTTGAAGTTTTCTCGAAAGCTAATCATAAGCATACTAAAGTCACTCAATAGTTG
>JANSVB020000458.1:4100891-4115420 GCA_025504935.2 Erythroxylum haughtii
TAACACAAAGCATTAATATATATTGAATTCAACAAGAATAAAGTTAAATGAAACAATTCAAGAATAATCCTTAATATTCGAGTATCAACGTAACTATATTATTATTACTAATAATAATAACTAAATATTAAATAAGACTTAGAAATAACTTAATTTTAAAGATTAATTAAGTAAAAGTTTTGTTTTAATCTCTTATAAAATATTTATTAATAAATATTAATAAATTTTATTATTTTACTTCAAATCAATAATTTATAAACTGATATTTATTTTAAATATTTGAATTTAATTATTTAAACCAACGATTATTATTTAGAATTAGTTGTTTGATATTTAAATTTTGTTTCTTAAATAACCATTTAAAATCTTTGAAAGTTATGTATTATAAAATTATTTATATTTATTACATGATTATCAAATTCAATTATTTTTTATTTTTCAAGATAAATTATAAGAAATTAAAATAAATTAAAAATTCAAGCTGTATTAGTCATAATTCTTATTAAAATATATGTGATTAATGGTAAATCATATTATGAAAAAATAAAAATAAAAATAAAAGACATTTTATGTAGATTTCATCAATTATGAAAACTGAAAAAAAAAGAACATAAATTAGAAACTCAACCTAAAATATCTTTTTTACTAAATTAAAATCGAAAATAAAAAATAAAAGTCACATTAGAACTAAAAGTGTCATAAACAAAAACAGGTTATATTTTTTATAAGTTACATAAATTATGGAAGCAATTTTTGTAACACCCAAATACCCCCTGGGAGGATACATGGATGCCACCCAAAACAGAACAAATAAAATCACACATGACACATATGCATTGTTTGAGTTTAACACACATACAATCCGAAGTGTCATTAAACCAATGTACCCGAAAAATGTCATGAATGCATGCCAAAATGTCAAAGAGACATAACATAAATCGGACTAAATTTGCTTAATATGCTAACCCCTAATTTGGGGCGTTACAATTTTATTTTTAATATTTTAAAGAATATGATTTTTTATCAGTCTTGTTTATCATTACTAATTAATTTATTATATTTAAATCATATTTAATATTAAAGTTGTTATATTAATATCACTTGTTGAAACAATTGAACCTTTAAAGTAGAATGATAATAAATCATTTGATTTATTAATTTTTAATGTTAAAAATCTTTTCATTTTTGATTTTTTTATATGAAATTTTTGTTATCTTGATATCTGATACATCAAATTATGTAGAACTATTAGGTTTAGGCTTATGTTGGGTAATTTTGTACAAAGTATAATGAGATTTGGTTCGTGGATTTCCAAATGATGGGAACAAATCTTCTGTTCCCCCTATTTCAAAAATTCTCTCATTCATCCATTTCATTAAATAAATTAAAAGTGCATAGATGAGACTTCACAGGAACAAATAAAGCATTTGGGAACAAAAGATTTTATTCCTCAAATGATAGTCTATCTTTTGGCCTAAAAGAACTAATTGTCAAAATGAGTCCAGTTTTTAGTCTCTAATAGTAAACTTAAGAAGTGATAAAAGAAAGTGATATATTCCATAAGAGAGGGAAAGTATGGTCTCTTCCTTACAATTTTGCATAAAGTGATATCTTACATAAAGTATCTCCCAAATTTTTCCTATATTAGTAAGGTATGTGTTAGTCCCTAATGACACTCAAAAGGGAGGTGAATAAGGTATTTGCAAAATTTAACAATGTTTTTAATAAATATACTCAATTAACAAAAATCAATATAAATAAGTACGAGGAAACTACTTAGTATAAGTTAATTAAATAATTGAATAATAATTTAAAGGGAATATAAAAGAGAGAATGCAAACTATTTATAATGATCCGGTAAACAACCCTTGCCTATCTCTATTCTTAATATTCTTCTTAGACTTCTCCTATAATTTTTCTTTTAAAGAAAAGAATAATCTTTATATAATCTTTCAAAAAAAAAGAAGAATTCTTCTTATAATCCTCTTCCAAGGTCAAGAGAAACCTTAATTCTACTTAGAATGCTCCCATGTATAATATTCAACACCCTAATAAAGTACTACAATTCAAAAATATCTCATTTATTCAATTGATATCTTAAAATGACTCACTCATACAAATATGAGAAAATGATGTTAAAATGATTGAAAAACTCTTAAAATGTATTTATACAACACCCAAAACCTTTTTGATACCAAACCAATGATAAAACAACTATTTATAGTATTTTGGGACCCAAAATGAATATTGGAGCCGAAACTAGTAGTTATAATGTGTATATATAGTGCACTGGTCGACATTAGTAATTTGACACTGATTGACTAGTACATATATTGGCTAATTGATGTGATACATTGACCGATGAATACATTAATCAATATTGCTTCAAACTCATAGTACATCAAATTTAATAACTTTAACCTACGATTGACTGCTAACTCATATAAGTCAACCAATCACCCCAAAAACATAATTTTAATAACTTTAAATACTCAAAAGAAATTTGTTTAATATAAATATGATTTAAAGACTTCTCAAAATGTTCCCTAAAGATTATGTTAAAGATCAACAGGCTTTTATATTAAAATCTTTTGATTAAATGCCTCTTGATGAATGTAAAAATGTATGCAATGAAATAAGATGAAATGATTATGCATAATGAGTCTTGTGGATCATTAAATTAACAAAGTAAGCTTATAAATAATAATACAAAATTTGAAATGACCTTGATGAGCCCTAATCTCTTTTTGTTCTTGTTTTAATCTTCATTTCATCTGTTACAAACTTCAACTTTTCTTTATCAACTTCATACACCATCTTCTTGAACTTATGGCTTCATTTTATTCTAATATTGCTATTTATCAAAATAATAAATATAATAGTAGTAATTATGTTTTTTTTATCATCAAAACATCAATTGAATCCTTCCTTGGTTTAACAATATATTTATAGCATTTTGGAGCACCTACTAATTGTTAGAGCCTAAAAGTAGGCATTATTATAGAGCATTAGTCGACTAGTCTAACTGTAGTAAAAGCCAAAGTTCACTAGTCGTTTAGACATTAATCAATCAATAGGGCATAGTAATTGACCAATATATCAACCAATGTTATTACAAACTCTTAGTACATTAAATTTGATAACTTTAATTATATTAGTTGACCACTATTCCATATGAATCATCCAAACATGATTTTAATAACTTAAAATGTTCAAACTTAATTTGTTTAATGCAATTATGATTTGAGCACTTTTAAAAATGTTCCTGAAAATTATGTTTGAAAGATCAAGATGCTTTTCTCTTAAAAACAAAAGCTTTAACATCTCTTGACGAATGAAAGAATCATGTAATGAAGGAAAATGAAATGTTTATAATGGTGAGCCTTTAAGATTACCAAATTAACAAAGTAATATTACAATTAATAATATAAAACATAAAATGACCTTTATAAGCCTTGATCTTCTTTTCTTCTTGACTTAATCTTCACTTTGTAAGTTACAAACTTTATCTTTTCTTTTATAATCTTCAAAAAGTATCTTCTTGAGTTTATAACTACATCTTGTTCTTATATTGTTTGTCATCAAAATAATACATTCATTAATAGTAATTATATTTTTTATCATAAAAATATGGATTAGAACCTGGCTTAGTTCAATAATCTTCCCCGTTTTGATGATTATAAAATATTTCTAATATTATATGATAATAATAAAATTAAGAACACAAATAACCATCTATATCAAAATAATGATTAGCTCCCCCTTAATTAATATATAAAACATAATTCAGTTTAAACAACAAAGGAGATATTCAAAGAATTATCCACATATATAGATAAAAGAGGTACTCAAAGAATTATCCAAACATATAAATAAAAGAAATTTATTCAAGTATAAAAATATATGGAATCTACAAAAGTCACCATATATACAAAAATCATTTCCTTTAAAGGCCATCACTCCTCCTAAATCTAATATCACCAATCTTTCTTCCACTTTTTAGAATCACTAAAAAGAAATCAATTGTATAAAAATGAAAAATATAACATGTTATCCTTCAAGGTAACTTGATTAAAAGATCAAAATAAATTTAATCAAGATTAACAAACTTTCTCAATAAAGAGTGCTTATTAAATATTTAAAGGTTAAAAAGGTTAATTTTGATATAAACATCCCTAATTATACCTAGTTTTGAAAAGTGGTTCATTTCATCATTATGCCTAAGTTGCAAAATTAAATAAGAAAAAAGCAAGTTTTTTTTTAAATAGAGGTTAGAATTATAAAGTGTAAGCATAAACATGTGGAAGTTGACAGATATTTTATAAAAGAGAAATTAGACAATGGCATAATGTGCATACCCTTCATCTTATCAAAAAAGCAAATAGCTGATATTTTGACAAAAAGGATTGTCTTTGAAGACTTTATTAGCAAGATGTGAATGAAAGTCTCATTCACTAACTTGAGGGGAAATGTCCATATTATGCATAGGAAATAATTAGTTAGAGGATTGTGTATGTCCATAATTTCTAAGATATATTTTAAGGATATCTCCTGTATATACTCTTGTAAACTATTCAAGTAAATAAAGAATAGAATTATTCTGATTTTCAATTTACCTCATTTCATCTCCAAATAAATGAATTTTGGATTCCTAAAATTAATTTATAAATTAAGTATACCAGTAATAAAGTCAGCTCCTTAAGCACTGTGTATATTTTAAATTCAATTGACCAGCACTAGAACAAAGATTACAATGAATGTTTATAACGAGCAAATCAAATCGAACAAGTTCCCCGTATAATAACTACGGTAACATGGACAGAGTTGACAAGGGGTGAGGAAAGAGCGCTCTTCTGAAACACGACAGACACAAGAAGGCGGTGGCAAAAGCTTTCTCCTGAAATTTCGATTGTAACATGTCCTTAACTCGACATTTATACATTCTCGAAGGTTTTGTTGTGCAGCCATCTATAAAGTGAATCATAAATTTCAAGCAGACTTGAGAGTAGATGACGCATTCCACTGCAGATAAAACCATTTATATCATTCATTTTGCATTTGATCTCTAATCCATTTGGTTGCAACCCATTTCTCCCCTTTATCAACAGGACAGCTTCCATGAAGTGATGTCTGCAGAAATAACAGTCTTTTTAAGATCAGAATTACAAGCGAAAATAGAATTTCTGCACACCGCATGATTTTTTGTTGGAAATGATTAGAAATCACATGAACGAGTGTCACTTATATGTTATAACATGCATTTTGTTCTTGGCCGTACCTGAACAGTTACTTTCTAAATTTGGGTTTCACTTAGATTCACATCAACAAAATAAGGACAAGGTTTTAAGCCAATAGTAGAACACAGAATCTTCTGAAACATTCCAAATTCAAAGGACACAAAGGATTTGAATTTTTTTACAAGTAGAATGCTAATACTAGAACATGAGTTGTTCTGTTTGAAGCTTTAGAATCGCTACAGGCAGTTTATCCAGAAGTTCTCATACAATTTTCTCAAGTCACTTGAAAAATAGTCAAAACAAAAAATAAAGAAAGATAAATCAAGAAATTAGTTAAAATTACCCGATCAATTGTACCGTTCGGAAGCAGAGAGTAAAATAATAATCCATCGCCTTGCCTAGGCTTCACTTTTAGACCAATACACCTTTTATAATCATACTTGGAAGTAATTTTTGCACCATTCTACAGCAAAATAGCATTTTAAACATTAGTGACTAAAAGCATTAGTCTGTTATAGCAATGAGAGTAAGAAGTGTTGTCATGTACCTCAAAAGGAAACATGGTTTCTCCGCCCTCTTCTACATCAGATAAATACAACAAAAAAGAAGCAATCTGCACAATTGTTAGTGCACAAAAGCATCATCAGTTTCAAGAGTATCGCAAGAATAACAAAATTTCCTTAGATCTGGGAGAATTCAAAAAGAAGAAAATGGATAAATGAAAACTGTTTAGTATTAACAGTTCTATGTACCATGTCACTTATTTCACAAATGGCTTTGCTGCTATAAGAAAAGATCATGTCAATTAGAGGACCAACAGTATAGTGCCAAAAATATTCTCACAGATAGTCCACAACAATATAAATAACTCTAGAAAAGATTTTCTGCATCATACATGGATGATAAGAAAGGATCGCACAAGATAGAAGAGAACAATATGTTCCATCTTATTATTCCTGCTAGATGCCGATGGCAGTGTCACAAAAATTGCTGCCACAATATTTTTTCCTAACATCAGAGGAAATATAATTCCACAATACCAATAT
This sequence comes from Erythroxylum haughtii, assembly GCA_025504935.2. Taxonomy (NCBI): domain Eukaryota; kingdom Viridiplantae; phylum Streptophyta; class Magnoliopsida; order Malpighiales; family Erythroxylaceae; genus Erythroxylum; species Erythroxylum haughtii. Next base: position 4,107,175 of record JANSVB020000458.1, read on the forward strand.
TCTCAGCCTCATAACAATTATGTGAAGTTCATTTTCGTTTTTTAAGCATTGGCTTGAATCATCAACATGGAAACTAAGGTAACCAAATAATAACTTTTTTATGTGAAAGAAATGGAAATGAGCTCCATCGTTGGTCCTTTATTTCATAAAATGATAACGAACATACAAGCAGTACTATATTATAGATTCGCATCTAAATCCAGAATGCTGATGTGCAGTAAAGCTGAAATCTAGATATTTATCTAAATGAAGAAAACAAGTTCTAAGCCAAAGGACAAAAAGAGGGGGAACGAAAGCCTTACATTAAAATGCATATGGTTCCATGTAAGTATTACTTAAGGCACCAAATTTCCTCAGTGTTGAAATTCACCATTCCCACAAAGAAGTATATACACCAAACATGGATTAAAAACAAACTAAATATTCAGGAAAAGACAAAGATGCTTGTTGCTCACCCTTTGACTCGTTTGTGGACCATATTCAGATGGGTTAAATGAATCGTAATGTGAATCATACTTCTGTCCAATTTCGTAGCGCAAAATATTGAATGACTGCAAAATGTGATATCAATCACAAAATGGATAATAATACTGGGGATTCCAACAGAAAAAGCTCTAAACTACGCATTAACTAGTCAAGTCATGAAGTCAAATCATACTGTTAATTTTATTTTTTTTCTGGAAGCCAACCACTCCAAAACAATACAGAGAACAAACATAGCTCAACGAGCTTAGACAGTGAGCCTAAAAAAGAAAAGAGATTAAAACCCACAAGCAGACGATATGAAAAGCATCAAACTTTTTATTGAAGTTACTGTAAGCAAATAGGCATAGAAGACCACATGATGCTATGCTGATAAATTCCTGGAAATGTTAAAGGCAGAATCTGAAGCCAGTCTCTAATCTTTTGCAAAGTGTTATATAATTTGATTTCATATACTATTTTCGAGAAACAAATACAAGCAAGGGTACAGGAGAAATGGATGCTGTAATACAAATATATGTTGCAGATTGGTGATGGATGGCATTGTGATAGCAAAGTCAACAAACATATCTGTTCAAACTCCCTTCTATCAATTTACACAATTAACTCTTGATACAAATACAAACTGCATAAAGCAACCGAATGTATCAGAAGATAATTACCTCTCCATGGGACCTTGGGATCATCGTGGCCTTTGAAATTTTGTGTTCGATCAACTCCAGAACTCCACTTTTATCTTCTGAAGCACTAAGAAATGTACCTGAACTGTTGGAAAGAGTGTTAGCATCATGGGAACAAGATATCCATTTAGAAATATGAGATTAAATGCATTCTGAACAACTGATGACTGGAACTGAAAGGAGATACCTTGTTCTTGTCCCCTTAGTGCTCTCAACAGTCTCTCCCTTCCGCAAAGCTAGAGCAGAGGGTCTTAGCCGCAACTTTGCCATATCAATTATGGCTTCACATTGATCTGGAGTCGCAAATCCTGGAAAATAAAGAGCTCTTGGTTTCCAACTCAAAACCTACAAACAATAAAAGAGAAACAGTAATCAGCAGTGACGTTTGAATTTTATCAGAAATCATTCTTTCAGCAGCAAAAGACTGATTTTTTACTTAGATGACACTTTCCATCTTTCTATGGATCAAGTCTATTTTCGATGGTAAATCAGTAATACGCCACCAATGCGCCTTTTACACTGAACTTAGTAATCACACTTTCCACGAATACCCTTTAATCAGTGCACTTTCTATTTATCTTTCAATCCTAGCATAGCGCACAATCCAATCCACTACGTTCATTCTTATATTCAACCAATCGATCCAAAGTCTAAATAAAAATTCTATATTACTAATTATGACTCTGCTTGCAAAAAAAAAAACCTGGAATGGAATTGATTCAACCGAAGCTTCTCCGGTGACGCCATGCGGCATCGGACGGTGCTCCTTCGCCGACACGGACTCGCTCTTCAACATTTCAAGCCTCCTCAGCCTTGGTCTTATAACGGGCGCATCCTACAATGCACACGATCAATCAAACAGCAAACCACCTCAAATCGCACACATAAGCATATGATTGAAAATACCTGAGACAAGAGAGTCGAGGCGTAGAAGCCAGCAAGGAAGAAAAGAGAACACAAGGCCAAAACGACCGGTAACCCAAGTTTTGACCTGGAGCGCTTCGTTTTGGTTTTCATTTACTGGGTTTCGTTTGTTTGCTTCCTTATTTCGTTATGGCGGATCCTGGTTGTAATTTGGGATATGATAATTGAGGTTGATGATTGACAAGTAAGGAAATGGTATTGCGTATTGGCTTCTGAAGTGGGGTTTTTTTTTTATAACCTAATTTGTGGTTTCTTGATTGTCTCCTTTTGGGGTTGCTCCGACGAAGAGGCGGTGGCCGAGACGCCTTGATGGTGGTCTGATGGTTTAAATTTCCTTTGCTTTGTTTACGTCTAACATGTCGTAGGTAGTTTTGGTGTGAGTTCGCGTGTTTCTGTCCGGACTAGGAATCCATTGAACCTGAAGGCGCCAGCTGTGTTTATGATATTTGACCATTTATAACTGAAGCATGTTTTAATTTTTCATTTCAATTTTCAAGTCAAATCAAAAACTCCGCTTTATCTTAAAAAAGGATCGAAAACCCGAAATGAATTCACAAGTTGGAGTGATCCGAAGCTTGAAGATTTCTAGCTCGAGCGCAAGCCCAATCCAAGTATAAATATTTTCTCGCACTCTTTCTTGTTCTCCATCTGTTACTCTTCGCTTATCACTTTGTTTTTTTACTAAACTCTCCATATTAGTCCCAAAATCCTCTATTTAACTGCTCCCTTCTCTCCTTTTTGCCGTCTATTGTCTTCCCTCTCTCATATCAATGCCCTCTCTAGTCTAGTCTCTACTCTTTTCTCCCGGCAAGCTTATGTTCCAAAGCGACCTCGATATAGCCTGGTCTTTATTTCGAAGCACCTCCACCTGTCAAATGAGCCATAACGTGTAACATTTTTAGGCTAGATCAATTCTTTTACTTCAATAAGTGTACCATTTATTGTTCTTATATAATTCTAAAAAATAAAATTAAACTATTAAAATACTAACCATAAGGATATAATGAAAATATTAATTAAGCATGTTAATATATCTAAAAATATACAAAAAATTGAATAATGTTACATCTCAACAAGTGTATTGATAAAGGGTAGTGGAGTCATAATTCTTTTTGTAAAACGATTAACTACATAGTAAAATTACTTCAAAATTTTTCAAGTCAAATGTTAAAAGCTCACTATACAATGTAGTTATTAAGAAAATTATTATTATTCCTCCACAGTCAGACGAATTGTTGACATTTAAGTCTGATAAACGCTTTAACTCATCATATAAGTTCAAGAAGATTGTCTTGCTCATTCTTAAGATCTCATAAGTCCTTACAGGATTCCTATTCAAAAGTTCAAATACTAAATCATAACCCAATAAACTAGAAGTTCTGCACGATTATTTATGTAAATGAAAATATTTGTTCTCTTCCCTAGTTAGAGAAATAATTATTATCATTAGTTCATCATCATAATTTGATTCAACATCTGATAAGGAAGACATGTATCTACAATACCAACATTAAATAATTAGTATAATATTTAAATATAAATACTAAAATGACTATAAAACATGATGACTATTAAACATAAATTTAAGAAGTTTATATCAAACATTCAGTGAAAAAGTTCATAACAAATATTCATGTAAAACATATATTTAAATTGTTCAAACCATGTAATAGTTTTTAATATAAAGGTGTCTAATCCAGTAAGACTTTAATATGCAATAACATTAAAATATAATTAAAGAGATATAATTCAACTTTCTTGTATCTGTCATTGACTTAAAATGAAGCAACATGTTATTTCATTGCTTTTTTATATTGTACACTCTCAACAACTCAATTCATCTTAGGAATTCAAACATTTCATCATTATATTAGTGTCTTGATTAATTGATGAAACTCCAAATCCATTCTTTAAAATGGATGATGTTGCGGCCAATTCTTTTCTCAAGTAAATCATTCTTTATTTTAGATTATTCACTAATTATAATCAAAACCTCTATTAATATGTTAAGAGTATATCTTCTTTGCCTTATTCTTCTTAGGAGATTTCGTTTTCTTAGAAGGAGAACTTGTAATTTGATCTTTTTTCCATTATATGATCAATCTTTATCAACATCAATTTTATATTCCTAGCTATTCTGTACTATTTAATGGTGATTTAGTTAATAGGTATGCATGCAAACAAATTTATAATTTTTTTCTTCAATATACGAGCCATTTTATGAACCTACAATGATGAAAATATAAGAACAAAAATTATATAATATGATATATTAATAGACAAAGCATATTTTATCTTAAATAGATTTTTCAAATATTCATTTGTAAAATTAACTTCACTAGTGAAAGAGTTGTAACAAATCTCAATTTCTTTAAGTAAGTTCATCAAATTCTTTAATCTAGTATTTAATGCATTATACTTATTCTTCAACTGAACATCAATTTATTCTTTATTGAATTTTATTTGAAGAATTGACCCTATATTCTTTCGATCATGTTTAGAAAACGTAGTAGTTGTTTGCTTTCCCTTCTTTAACTCTTTAACCATTAATGAGAATAAATACATCTCTATCATCATTCCATACTCCAATATTTTCATTTATTTCCACACAATCATTGGAATCATTCATATTGCTTAAAGCTTCCATCACTACAAGTAATTATATATGAGTGACAACAAAAGTATATTGAACATAACTTTTAAGTATGCTAAAAAATATTCACTAAAACTATGATAAAATATATTAGACATAACATTCAGGTATGTTAAAAGAATATGACATACAAACAATGTGACAATTTCAATGTAATAACATGGTAATGCATAAAGTATTTGGAGAATTTAACCTCTTATAAACTTATATTAATAAGTAAAAAAGTGTGTAGACTAGTATCCAATCAAGTATTGCAGTATGCTAAAACATCAGAATATCTCATTTAAAAGGAAGTTCGAATCACTTTGGGTTGTGGAGCATAACAGGTTTATATCTCTTGATTCTAAGCGAAGTTAATTTCCATTTAGAAGGAGAGAAGGAGTAGAATAGTATATAACACAAAGTTGATTGTTCACTATGTTTTTAAAGTAACTAAAGGATAATATGATAATTTACTAAAAATCAATAACAAGAAATTTACTACACATGAATATTTTGAGTCAAAGCCCTATAAGAAGAAAAAATGGCCAACCAAAGAGTATCATTTCCTAAAAGCATACTCAAACAACTGAAACTATTTAGATAGGCCATAATATTGAACACATGTTCAATTACCAAAGGCTCTCTATTTTTATCTCAATAATTAAGTCATTTTTCAACTCTAAAATATCAAGTACCATTTTCCTACTTTAATAACCTACAAGTCAACCTTTCATGTACTTATCCCTATCTGATATACTGACACGACCTGACTTTTGGACCGTGTTGGCACTAGGAAATGGGTAGGCTTAATGCCACCAAAACCCGTAATAAGCCTAATTTTTCTATATTCTACTGAAAATCTGGCATAACCCATTCATTTGTCTGATTAATCCTTATACCTGCTTAACAGTTTTGAATGAAGTAAGGATCTCAATCTATAATTCTAACATACATTATCTACTTATAATCTGCCAATCCATGATCATCTCATAACATCAACTGACATCATTCTCAATAACATAGCATATCCATACATGTATCATGTGCATATGATTATGACAAACTATGGAGCAGCTATAAGCATCTGCAATTTACATTATGCCAAAAAAATTACTTGACTGTTTATCCAAGAGAGTCTTAAAAGGCTTGGATTTCTCTCTCGTATGATCTGCTAATCCCCTGAAATGATGATAGTGAGAAGTGAGTCTACAACATAACTCAGTGAGATATAAACATGCTACCATGCTTGTGAGGCTAGGTAACACAAGGCTAACTTCACAAGAATGATCTGTGGCATTCTAAGCAACAATACATGGTATCAATGAATAAACAGGTAGTAATGTCAAATGCAGCAATCACATGAGTATCAATAATAAAGCTCAATATGAATTGTTCTGTTATAACAAAAATGAATATGGTTTTTGAATTCTTTTATGAGTTCTAGGTTTTGAGTTTTGGGTTCTTTTCTGAGTTTTGGGTTCTTTCTTTGATAGATTTCCACAGGATTTCTAATTCTGAGCTTGCTCATTTCTGAGTTATAATTTCTCATTATTTTGAGTTCGGATTTTTTGAATTTCTTAGGAAGAGACAGAGGTATGCTAATATGGCGTATCTCCCCTTTTCTGATTCTAGACAAGGTTGGCCTAACATTGCCCTTAGAGGCCTGCCCTCTCTAGGTAGGACCCAGATCTAACCTATCACCGGCGGGTTACTTATGTGCATATAATCTGATAATATACACTATCAGTTGGGTATCTTGCAAACTCATCAATCATGGCTAACCAGAAAACATAATTCATCGAAGAATTGCAATCAATAGGTTCAACATAATAATGGAACCAGAAGATGCAAAGAATATGAATATCATCTGGCCAATCTGGCATCCAATATGCTAGACTCAATCACGTAGAATCATATATCAAATAAGTGATACAGATTTAAGAATAATTCACAAAGCCGCAAGATAAAAAGGATTACTACACAAGTATAGTAGCATGATTATACTCACCTCGACTATCTCAGAGGTTCTGATCTCTTTTCCAATCTTATTAAACTTGTGAGGCACTAGGTATGACTTCTAGTTCTATTCCTTATCTGCTTTCACAAGCTATTGGGTAACATGCATAACAGTTACATATGCCCACATTAGTCATTCTTACATAAATCTCATTTCTTAACACACATCATTAAAAACAATTTATATTTTATTCACTAATTTATCCATGTAAGTCTCATTCGTAAAGGCATAACTTTTTATACATATGTTCAATGTTTTACAAACTTTCCATACCTCTAGTTAACACATAAATTCACATTTTTTTTCTTTTATGACCATTTTCTAATTCGGTCATTAAGGCTTCCAAATATCCCATTTACAATCAACCTTAATATTCTGTCTTGAGTTGGACCCTTCTTGTCTTAAATCAATATAACTTATTCATTTCTCATCCAATTGAGGTGATTCAAATCTCCATTTTCAATAGACTCATATGGCTATCACATATCCAAAGACGGCTAAAAAATGATGAAATTTGTATTTATTGTGATTTTATAAAGATGTCATGTTTCTGTTCTCTTCTGTGTCACTAAGGTCGGTAACACCCTTCACTTATTTATCTCACAGGATACTCATCCAATTAAAATTCCCTTTATACAACACTTAGATGACACATTTTTGAGCATTTCATAATAAGAACTCATCATCCAATTCTAACTCTAAAGTCTTCAAACAATTAATTTTCATTTCGGGACTTATCTCATTTGTTTGGCTCACCCTAAATTCGTAAAAAAATTAAGGGATACAGTAGACACCTGTATCTACAACTTACAAGTTTTGAGTTTCTCCAAATTCACACGTTAAACAACTCAAAAAATGTATAAGGAGGACCTACGAATCTGCCTCCCTTGGTAGCTTTGAACTCCAAAACCCTAGGTTTTAGTTTAACCCCAAATCACCATAAAAATGAAAATTTCCTCATGTTAATTTGTCATTAGACATCAAAGAATAAGAATTCATCATCAAAATCATCAAACCCATAAATTTCATCAAATGGGTTTCATAGCCATGGAAAAAAAAGTGAGAAACTAAATTCCAATTAGTAGAATCAAGTGTCAGGATCAAGGCTTACTGTTTTGTATTGATTGATTGGCTTGATTCTCCTTCACATTCTTGTTACAAAGCTGTAGAATCAAGTGTCAGGATCAAGGCTTACTGTTTTGTATTGATTGATCGGCTTGATTCTCCTTCACATTCTTGTTACAAAGCATGAAAACTTTGAGAGAAAGCTTCCATTGTGAATTCTCGTAAGTGAGGGAGGAGGAGGAAGACAAGTTTTTGTCTTATTTGTAGTTAGCTTCTTTTATAAGCCACTTTGTTCATTATTTACAAAAATGCCCCTCTTATACTGGTTCTTCAAAATCTGCTCGTACAATTTCCTGTAACAACCAAAAAAGTGTCAAACATCATTAATTTGATGTCACCAAAAATTATAATTCACTGTCCTGGTTTTAATGACATTAGTCTC
>JANSVB020000458.1:4208213-4218440 GCA_025504935.2 Erythroxylum haughtii
CATTGAAGCAAATTTGAGAACCAACTGTAAAGGTTGCCTTCTTTGGGAATTAGATTGTTCCAAGTGCCTTATACATGTTGAAACTTGCCATGACACGACTAATGGCTTAATGCACTTGGCTGCTCAGCTGCAGCAGCTTTTTGCTCCTGACTTGGAGCAGTCTGTTTTGCACTTGCAGAATCGATGGACTAACTTTCAACAGGCTCGACAGAGAAAAGATTCTAGTGACAATTGGGCATCAAGTGATGATTCTGCTTCATCAACTTCGCCAAGTCATGCCTCTAATATGGACACAAAGGGCAAACTTGAGAGGCCTGGATTGTTGGATGAGATAAGTGAGAATGCATTTCTTCTTGGTGTAGATCACGCTGGGCAAGATGATTCTTATAAATCAAAAATTTGTGTCTCAATTGATGAAAACCTACGTGGGGATTCTTGTCACCTAAATGTAGAAGATCCTAAGGTTTTCTCAAATAATTCATTTTTTGATGGATCACTACCTATATCAGGATTTGAAGATAGTCAAGCCTCATTCCTCAAAAGTAATTCTTTTCCTGAACTGATAGAAGGTTATTGCTTATCTGACTTGCGGCCGCTATCAGAATTAACCAAAGGTGAGCAATCATCATCTGGGGACAGAAATCTTGGAAAACACAGTGGATGGTACGGTGATTCCTGTATAAACATTGTTGAAAATCACATCTCTGAAGTAAGTGGGGAAGATGATGTGTGCCAATATAGGCAAAATGTTGTTGCATCTATTAATTCAGAAATGTCGGAACTAAGAAATGCCGTAGGTCGCATTCTTCTTAAGAATATTGATGTCAGCTGGAGGATGTATAATGGTTCTGATTGGCATGCATATGAAAAGAGTAGCGAGTTTCTTGGAAGAGATACAAGCGCTTGTCTAGAGCTTTCGTTATCTGGGATGCAATTACAGTATGACTTTTTTCCGGTTGATGCAATGTACGCATCTAAGGTCTCTGTTTCCATTAGGGATTTCTACCTTTATGATAGGAGCAAAGCTGCACCTTGGAAATTGGTAATACAAAATTTGATTTCGTATTTCCTGATTAGTTTCATGATTTCTTTTATTGACAATGATTTAAATGTTCCTTTTAAAATGAAGATATTAGGCGATTATCATTCAAAGGAACATCCTAGGGAGTCCTCTTCAAAAGCATTTAAGCTGGACCTGGAAGCAGTCAGACCAGACCCTCTAACCCCTCTTGAGGAGTACAGGTATGTTTTTTATTTATTTTGGAACTGTATACCATTTGGTAACATGAATACTCTTTCTGTTCTTTTATGTTGTTTGGAAAACCTTACCGTGTGAGATTCATTCTTTTCAAATCTTGATCTAGGAACCCTCTTTATTAAATTAAGTGTTTAAATTTTGGTTTTCATTGTTTATGTTTATGTTTTTTACTTTCTTGATTAGGTTGTAAAAGACCTAAACTGGTATCTGTAAATGAAAAAGCATAATTTATTGGCCATGTCTTGATGCTTTTCCCAATGCATGTTGCTTTTCATTCTTTGTTCCTGTTCTTTGTTGGTGATAAGAATATTGAGTATGCTTATTTCATGCTGATTGTTGTATTTCCTTTTTATCTTTTTCAGATTACGCATAGCTTTTCTTCCAATACTATTGCATCTTCACCAGAGCCAGCTTGACTTTCTTATCAACTTCTTTGGGGAAAAGAGCCCATCTGCTGGTCTTTCTTCTGATAATTATAAAACTTCAGGTGGTAATGTATTATCTGCATCAAAGATTGACAATTATCACGAACATACAGTTGGTGAAGCATTGCTTCCTTTTTTCCAGGCAAGTGCTCAAATGCCAATATTGTTTAGCAGTTGACACATGATTGCCATTGCCTTTTTCTTTTATTCGTTTTTCTTTCTTTAGAATTTTATTATCTGATTTTCTTGAGTCATATTGCTGATATTGTTTTATTTCAGGTGTTCGACATATCACCTATTCTTCTTCGAGTTGACTACAGTCCATGTCGTGTCGATCTGGCTGCACTTGGTGGTGGAAAGTATGTGGAACTTGTGAATCTGGTCCACTGGAAGGTGAATATATCTTTTGTGCTGAGATTTATTAGAGTTTGTACATTACATCCCTGGAGTTGTAAGCATTACTAGTCTTTCATCTTTCAGCTTCTTTGTTATTATTTTGGCCTCACTTTGATTCTTTGTTCGATGGCCAACTGGTGATAAAAATGGTGCCAAAGGTGATCAAATTGTCATATGGCTTTTTGGTTGGCGAGATCACTGATCATGCTACATGAGCCAGAAACCTTTTGTTAGTCAATGATAATTGTGGTTGAGGATGATAGCAGCAGAACTAGAAACGTTGACAAAAAGGAAAAAGATTAGGGGGGAGAGGTTATGGAGAAGGGAGGAAAGAAGTAACTAAGAATTAGAGAATAGTAACAAAATCTTAATGGTTCGTGAATTAAGGATGCCCAAACTGAATGGCACTTGTACTGGCTGGAGATAAAAATAACATGATCCTAACTCGAAGAAAACAATATAAAGTCATAATGGAAAATTATACTGATGCCTGAACTTGCATCTAAAGTCCTTAACCACTGTAATAGCTAGTTAACATGACTCGTTATGCTTTTCTTGGGGATGGAGGATCTATTTAACCGTCACCAGATGTCATGTGTTCTTAATGATATAGCAAGTGTTGGGAAATCAGTTTATGTTCTTTATGAGGCCACTGGAGGGTTTGATTTATGTATTTGCAGTTTGTGAAGAATCATATTGGTTTCTATTTCCCACTTTATTTTGGCCCCGTGAATGAAAATTATGGTAGTAGCTCCATTTTTATTTGAAACAGATTCCTCTTGGTGTTCATGAATGAAAGGTGTAAATTATTTATTGTAAATTTCCATGCAGGGGGTTGAGCTACACCTCAAACATGTTCATCATTCTGGTGTCTATGGTTGGGGCAGTGTAGGTGAAACAATTATAGGGGAATGGTTGGAGGACATTTCTCAATATCAGGTTGGTGGCATCCGGCATTCTGTCAAGGAGACCTTTATTTATTACTTAAAATATTTTGTTTATGGTTAAAGGATTTCATTTTTTGATCTGTAGATGCATAAAGTTTTGCGTGGTATTCCAACAATCCGGTCCATGGCTGCTGTTGGTTCTGGTGCAGCTAAGCTTGTATCTCTGCCAGTTGAGAGTTACAGAAAGGATAAGAGAGTGATTAAGGGAATGCAAAGAGGTAAGTGAAATGACATTGGTAATTTGTAGTGAGCTTTATCTTACATCTTCTCTTGTTCCTTCTCATTCATTGCCTATCCGGGTTCTTAATATCTCTGTGGAGTCTGGTGTGGGGGATTATACTGACCCAGAGATGTGGATAAACCTTGAACGAATATGCCATCCAACCCAGTTACTTTAGATTAGATTGACGATACTTATAGTCACTTTGCATCATTCATCTTCATATATTCAACGACTATTCGTGCGCTTGATCTGTGTTCAAGTTGTCTAGTATCTTTATATGGAAGTACCTTGGTCTTCTTTTCAGGCACGATTGCTTTTCTCCGAAGTGTATCACTTGAAGCTGTTGCATTGGGTGTACATTTGGCAGCTGGGGTCCATGATATTTTGCTCCAAGCGGAGTACATAGTCACAAAAGTTCCTCCGGTATCATGGCCCATAAATAACCAACCTCAGCCAAATGTGAGGTTCAGTCAGCCAAAGAATGCACAAGAGGGAATTAAGCAGGTCAATTTTCCAATAGTTGTTGCATAGAATTGCTTATGATGTCTTGCAATTGAACTGTCTGTATGCATCTGCATGTTGTATGGGAATGAAATTTTTTTATAAACAAAGGTTTCACCACAGAACCCAAATGATTCTTGATTTGACAGGCATATGAGAGCTTTAGTAATGGCCTTGGGAAATCTGCTTCTGCTTTGATTCAGACACCATTGAACAAATACCAGCGTGGAGCCAGTGCAGGATCTGCCTTGTCAACTGCAATTCAGGCTGTGCCGGCAGCTGCTTTAGCTCCATTTTCTGCTTGTGCAAGTGCAGCCCACTGTACGCTGCTGGGCCTCAGAAATAGGTAAGTTCCTTAATGTTCAACTACATATTTGTGTCCTGGTTTTATTTCTGCATTTCAGTGCTGTCGGGTTATAGTTTTCGGTGATCTTATATTTAATCTGTTGAGATGCTTGCAGCCTTGACCCTGAGCATAAGCAAGAGTCCATGGAGAAATATCTGGGTCCTACCAAGCCACGGAATTGGGATTGATTTATTTGTGTAAAAATCTTCATAACACGCCTCGTTGAAGATTGAACTCTTCCTTTCCAATCAGAACAAAAAGGCTCATCTAGAGTTGTCTCCCCAGTCATGATTGCTCTCTCTTTAATGTGAGTTGAATTTCTCTAGAACTTGCTTTATTATAGATTCTTGTGTGGAATAGTATAAGCATGTTCTTTAATCTATTAAAACAATCGGTCCTCTCTTTCTAAAGCATGATAAGTTATGTCCTTTTTCTTTGGGTTGGCAACATTTAATCCTAATAGAAAGTATATTTGATATTTAGCATCGGCGTTATGGTATTTGGGTTGCAGATGTACAGTGATGGAACCATCAAACCAGATTCTTTCTGCCACTCTGGAGCAAACCTGAAATGGTAATCTTGTATCTTTTGTGAATGCTGATTGTTAAATACAAGATTTTCGCCACAGAGGCAATTGTAAATTATTATTTACAGTCAACCGATTTGATGCATAGGTCTTAACAGAAGAATATCCAAATTCGTTTAGACCTGTTTCAATGTATATAATTTTTGCTGCTTGTATATAATAGTTAATTTAATTCCTGAAGATTAGCAAGGTCTTTGAAATGTAATTATCCTTTCTGGATTTCCAGATGATTGATGTCTAATAAAACCTGGGAAACAAGTAAACACATTTCTATTCCTTGCTGCCTCGAGTATTCTATACTACCACCTCAGAAATGTAATTCCTCTTAATAACTAAAAATTAGTCTCAGGGATTGGCTGAATTTACCTGAGAATCTGAGACAGCTTGCCCTTGGATGAAAGTGTAATTATATAACAAAATTTTGCTTAGTTTTGACCAAAGGGTAGAAATTTGTCAAATGGTAGAAGGATTTGTTTCTTCTATAATATTTCATATTCATATTCTCATGGATGCTAGTGACTTAGGCCATATTTGACAAACAACAGATTATATTTGATAAACAACTGATTGTATTAGCTGATAGTTGATTATATTAGCTGATTTGGCTAACGAATAATATCATATGTTTATTAAAGATGTCCGGTAAAATTAACTGTTTAGTATTAGTTGTTGATGTATAAAATAACTTATGAAACATGATTTAAAAAAATTATAAGGACATGAATATTATATTTCTTAATATTTTGTTAAATATTTTTATTAAGATTTAGATTTTATATATTTAATTTTACAAAAATTAAGTTTATAACTTTAATAATAATAATAATAATAATAATAATAATAATAATAGTCCAATATTAAATTCTCTATTAATATGAATGATGTAGTGAATTACAACATATTAGTAATTTTTATATAATATCAATAAATTTATTATTTAATAATTGTAGTATAATATAGATTCGGTATATAACATAATTCAAAAATTATGAAAGAAGGGTATAATTAGTTTTTTACCTATTAGTTTTTGGTTGATCATTCAAAAAGTTCTTTTTATGAAAATTTTGAAATAAACTTATTGAGGTTAAATAAGCTAATCAAAAAGTGATTCGATGAACGTATCAATAATATTTTAAAAAGGTCAAAAAATATTAACTTTTAGTCAAAAAAATTAAAAAAATAGCCGATACACACTTCCTTAGTGAGCAAGGGCAAGGACAGTTGACAGAAATGTGGGCATTGTCAGCAAGAAACATTTTCAATTACATATTTTGTTATGTGAAAAGTGAATGGTGCAATAACAAGAGAACTCAAGAAGAGATCAATTTCTTGTGCTTTGCCTACTCTGAGCTGTTCTAATTGCAAGAAAATTCTTTTGTTAAATTTAGGACTGAATAAGTGAATAATAATCAAGTAGATTACATTAATCAAATGAGGGAAGTTTGTGAAGGGCAAATATTTTGTACATAAGATGAGCCAAATACTAACTTCCTTTGGTGGAAAAGGAAGGATTTTAGTGGGATAATTCAGTAAAGGCAATGGATTAATTCAGGCTCAAGACAAACACAATCCCACCATTTCCCTTTCCTCTACAACTACCATTACATTCCACCGTCTCTGCAACTTAGGCCTCCGTCGTATAACATTTCCTGCAAAATAATTTGTTCAAGTCAGAAGCTAGATACTAGCAGTAACATCAACAACCTTCTAAGTTGTAACTTCACTTGTACTCTGCCAAGCAATAAAGATGACAGAAAAGAACAAACCTTTTAGTCACCTGTGTTTTCTCTTGAACAAAACTGGACCTCTTGTCCTCTACAACTCTTTCCAAAACACCATTATTCCTCTCCATTCTTTTGGGAAGAACCTGACTTCTTCTAAATCCCAGCCTCTCCTTCCACCAACCTGAGTTCCTTGGCAATCTTGGCAATGAATCTTCGAACGCGTCATCAATTAACAATTCTTCCCTCAAAGTCATTTTTCGACTGCAGTCATCTTTCAATGGCAACATCACTCCCTCAGAGAAGATCTCATCTGCTGGGATCATGGCATTGTTTCTGAAAGAGAATTCAAAATCCCCAGAAACTGGTGCTTCTCTATAACTACTTTCGTACTTGGTAGCTTGTTGGTTTTCTACAAAATCACTAGAGAAAGAGATTCTTGGGTCCATAGAGGATGCGCTAAAGATTTGATGCTCGCTGTTGAACATGTTAAGCATGCACTAAACACTACTATATACGATCTCTTTTAAGTTCTTCTCCATGCACCGCTATGATCCACATGCAGATGTTTAGATTTGTAAAGGGTTGAGTTTGTTTTATTTGTTTGTTTAGCAGACATCACATGTTACTTAGATTTGTCACTTTGTGATTAAAGATGAGGATAAAGCCTTCAGTATGACACCCTATTGAACTAATCCGGGAAAGCAGCATTTTTAATATTTATAAGCCTGATATTATTGACCCTGATGCTTGTTTTAGCATAGTTTCAAGCAAGAGATTCTTTACAAACAGATGATGCCATAGTCACCCTAATATTCTGCTTGATTGTGGGTAGAACATGCCAATGTGATTTAAAAGAAAAAGGTTCACCATACCATTTGACCCGTTAACTTCCGAGACCAACCCCAGTTATACTTCCAAAAACATAGTGAGTTCGCTGTCATTCTGCCTAAGAAAATGCCAACAATCAACACTCGCTTTCAAGACTCAAAACACTTGGATACATTTTAACTTTTTCACATAGTAACGAATTCATAGTCTGTTCATTCCCATTACTTAGATGATGATTGAGCTTTTGCCGTTATAAAGGTAAGTTCTTTCTGCAAAATTTTGAGTGTCATATGAACTCGAAACTCATTGTGCACGTTGAATTTATTACCTTTGGCATATCTTTTGATTTCCTTGCTGTATATTTTAGCATAAGGGAGCTATCTTCGTATAAGTACTAATACAATGCCCATGTGAGCTTGAGCTGGTTGGGACTGTTAATCTGAGAACTAAAGAAATCTGGTCCTCGCAGCTCTTACAAGCAACAAAAGCTGAGTTATTCCCTTAGTTTGACTAGCGGTACCATGCGAGCAATAATGAATGTTTCTTTAAACAGCTGTTGACGTTCACATGGTTAATCCTCATCTCAATTCACCAATGGTTTACTACCAAGTGGTTGTTAGAATTAAAAATTCCCAAAACAATGGACTGTTGCCATGTGGGTTAGCCTAGGAAAAACATAACAAGGAAACTGACTCGTAATTGGTCTCTGATCTTGTTGACAAAGTTTGTCTTTTGCGTTCAGATTAATCTAGCTAGATTCTACCTACAGTTTGTGTTCGACTACCAAGACCTTTTACAGTGTCAGATAATGTTCATAAATTTTCAAACATAGTTAGGTTCCTTGTATGAAACCCAGAATTGATTCACTCATCTCTCAACATATTATGCTAAAATAGGTAGTATCTCATCTCTCTCTCTGATTAATTGGCAGGGTGCTCATCAGCCAGCTTCTGGATGTGGGATGGCCGTTCCTTCAAGACCTGACCGATGATTTTGCCAATCAGGATAAAGATGGCTTCGGCGTTTCAATGCTTAATTTAGAGAATAATGTGCCAATCTGTGATAGAAAATGCTTGATTAGGACGTAGTGATCTCATGAGTGTTGTGAATATTGTACCGAATTGCAATGTTCATCGCAAACATCTTTGTATGCCTCAATTTGTGAATTAAGAAATCTTGCACCGTCTCATATGTAACAATTATTGTGATACTTAATATTATTTCCTTATTAACTTCAACTCTTTTTGTAAAATTTGGTTTAAAATAAACATTAAGATTCAAGAATATCTTAGCGCTAAATAACGGAGAATAAAGCTATTTTTCTCATATTTTATTGATAACTATAAAATAAAATATATACAAAAAAGAATTATTTTTTATATTGGTCTTAATTACTTCCTTTACCTGGCATCATACATATAACTAATTATTATTTTTTTCATCACTATTAGCAAGATAAAGCAAGGCTTGCAAACTCGAATAATAAATTAACATTAAGACAACAATTTATATCCTTTAAGTATAACCATGGAAACCTTCATTCTACCATTATATGTACCATATTGAAATGCAATCCACTTAAATATTAAAGTGATAAGAAATTATTTACAAATCTTGTAATATTAAGATGACATAAATTCCTCCATTAATGAAACTTATTCTCATCAAATTTTGGAAACCATGCACGATTATAAATGAACTTAATCATGCTTCTTACTTTTTACACAGTTTTATCAATGATAAAAAATATCTAATATATCTTATATTTTTCAATATCAAGTCAATATGTGGCACAATGAGTCTAATAAAAAGACTTAGAAATGTTTTGTAATCTTTTTTCAGCTATTTTATAAGCATAATATTATGCAATATTTTCATGTCTAACTTCATTCACAATTTCATCAAACATTCTAAAATAGAGTATTATTATTTCTAACAAAGCTAGATGCACCAATAGACTTTAACAATATTGTATCTTTAGCATAATAAACTAAAAAATTAATAATCATCACATTGTTAAAAAAAATATAACGATAATTTTATTAATAAAAAGACTCGAATACAAAACTCAAAATATCAAAGGATTTAAAAAATAAAAAAACAGAAGAACGAAACTTAAAACCCAGACACACACTACACTTAGGACTCACTTCTCTATCTTTATTTTTGGTGGTATAACAAGATGGTGCTATTGCCTATTTATAGGCATACATCATCGACTTTGCAACTTAATACAAATTGCTTGAAAATTCTGGAATGCCTAAGTTGCCAACTTAGGTGATGTTTCCAGATTTTTTTTTACAAATCTAGAATTTTCTACAAATCTAGAGTTTTCTATTCTAATATCTAAAATTAGTTGGTGGTTTCTAACACTCCCCCTCATCAACTAATTTCTCTTCAAAGTTTTTCTTGAGATTATCCCAAACTGCTTGCAAAACTCTTCATGTTTTGTTCCGCTGAGACCTTTTGTGAATATATCTGCAACTTGGTCTTCTGTTTTAATGTACTTCATTTTTATATCGCCTTTGAGAACTTTTTCTCGGATATAATGATAATGTACCTCCATGTGTTTTGTCCATGCATGGAAAACTGGATTCTTCGCTAGTCGTATTGCTGATTGGTTATCACAGAATAACTCCTTGAAACTTCGGCACCAAATCCTAAGTTTCATTTTGTTTTAATGCTTGAATTTCCTCATCCATTGCCTGTTGCCATTCCTTGCTTTGTGACGCTTTTTTTTATAACTTATCGGCTCTTTCAGACCAATTTCTTCTATTATTACTGCATTTGCATACTTTGGATATGACTTTTTTTGTCTAGTTGATCTTTGTGGCTGAGGCGGTGGCTGTTAAACATCTTCTTCAAAGTCCTCTATCTGACTTGGCCTTATTTCTTATGGAGTTAAATGATAGATTCCTGTTTGCCATGGGCTTTTCTCTTCTGACAACCTCATCTCCATGGACTCTTCCTCACTTGGTTGCGTAGTATCAATT
>JANSVB020000458.1:4225184-4238549 GCA_025504935.2 Erythroxylum haughtii
CCTTAGGGTAGAACATGTCATAATATATGACATAAGGTGAGATTCTTGAGGGTGATACATACATAATGTGTGTGTGGGTGTGAAAAGCACAAGGGTCTTCAACCATTACTCTCTTTTGCACAAGGTTTGTAGTTTTCTCTTTGATAGGTTTTGGTGAAGCATGGAGAGGGTTCAAGACATACCAAGTGTTGGTTAATGTGGTTTATTACTGCATTTATTATAACAATTGATATCAGAGCACCAGGTCATTTGATTTTAGGGCTTGATTTTTCGGTTGTTCAAAACTTTTTGAATTGAAATCATTTTTTGTCTAAACAACTTCGAAATGATGAGTTATTGGTTCAAAAAAGATTCTTGGTTGTTGTTGTTGCGTTTCATCTCTGTTTTGGACAAAGAACCACGATGTTTTGGATGAGTTTTTGTGTTTTCTTCCATGGCCGAAATGGGTTTGATGCTTTCAGATTTTGGAGCACCTTTGGCTAAAATGGATATGAAAAATTCATAGAGCGTGAATAATGGAAGAAAATGCCTGAAAAATCGTCGAAAATGGAGGTTGGGAGAGGGAGTTCCAGCCGGGTCGGACCAGCGAGTCCGCAGGTCGACCCGTTGAATCAACTGGAGGTCAGGGAAGACGCATACAATGTCTTCCCGCGTAGCTGACCCGCACACCCGACCTGACCCGGAGCTTTTGAATTTGTTTATTTATTTTTAAAAAATACCAAAAAAATTTCTACACGAGCATGGGAGTGCGTGCAAACTCATTTCCGGACCCTTTTTCTTGTCTTTTGCTCCAAACTTTATTTCTAATTTTTCCATATGTTTATGTGTAAGATTAATTAGTAATTTTATTTGATAATCTAATTGTTTCAATATTGCTATGGCATAAACATGTTTTTGTTAACAATAATTAATGCTTATTTTTACCTATCGTAGAATTGAGCATGTGAAACTATTTATGATGTGAAAATTTTTAAATATTAATGTATATTTAAAATTTGTGTTTTTCCTCTAAAATAAAGTTAAGATCCATATTGGTAATTAATTGTCCTGTTGATAATTATTGCTTAGTAGGATGCTTAAAAGGCTTACCTATATGTGTGTTTGCAGAATACGTCTCCCGCATGGGATTGTTAGGAGCCTAGCTGGATAAGATTAGTGGGAGTTTGCTATTTTGTATTGAACATGTTGGAACTTTGTATGGATTGCTTATGACTTTTATATATGAGACATGCATAATGATGTTTGCAGTCATCTTCGTTAGTGTTGACATATATATGTTGATATTGTACTGCACGCATGTTGTTTTGATGATTATTGTGGTATTTGAACATCTCCAAGGTCAAATCATGTGTAGCATATATATCATGTCGATATGATATTTCATATGGTTTATTTGATTGCTGTTAGATGACGAAGATTGATATGGTGGTTTGATTATATTGTCCAAGTGGGAGAATATTAGAAATATATATGTGTGTGTGTGTGTGTGTGTGTGTGTGTGTGTGTGGACTAATATAATCACAATATTAATTTCATATACTAACCAAAATCAAATTGCCTAATGTATATTTAATAACCATAATAGGATGGTTAATTTGCTAATTGCATTTGAGGCACATGGTAGTACCCTAATTACTATATGTTGGCCCATTAAATATAGTTCATATCATCTATTAACAATGAGACAATTAGCCCATTCTACCCTTGGGATAGAATATGTCATAATATATGACATAAGGTGAGGTTGTTGAGTTAGACATATACATTGTGTGTGCTTTGGATGAGAAAAGAACAAGGGGTTTTCTACCATTAATCTCTCTTGCACAAGGTTTGATTTTCTCTCTTTGATAGGTTTTGGTGAAGCATAAAGAGAGTTCAAGACATGCCAAATATTGGAGGTATGTTTCCTTAATCTTGATATTCTCTAAATAAAATGTAATTTTGGTTAGTTGACGTGGTTTATTATTGCATTTATTATAGCAGCGAAGGCCAACTCTATTGAGAGGAAAGCGGATGAAAAAGATTGTGGGTGACAGCGAGAGTGATACTATCCAAAATGACCAATACCGATCAATACCTAAAATCGGTACAGTAACAACAAACTTTTATACTAAATTTTGATCGATGCTGACCCATACAATACAAAATTTGTTTCTTTCCTCGTGAGAAATCAAACGTAGATTTTTAAATCCTCATCAAAAATTCCTAAGAACTTGTTCCAACTAATCTTTGCATCAATGTAGAAAGTCTAATGTTAATTCTAAGGCGTTGGAGTGATTTGTGTAAAACATTACTCATACCTGATACATAGTATCATGATGAATTACAGAAATAGAAACAAATATAAAGAGCATATTATTTGAGTAGCCAAAACTTTACTCAATGTCGTCGTCATTTTCTATAATGTCATGAGATAATCTTTTCAATGGTACTCGACTTCCAAACGAGAAGCTTGAGTTTAAATCTGTATCTAGAGAGGTTCTGATTCGTTTTACAGGTGCCTCTGATGACTTTGACAGTTCCTGCATTTTCTGTAACCTTGAATTTTGGTAGCAATTTTCTTTGTCGTTGGATTTCTTCTCAATTCCATGCATTACTTGCATCTTAGGGCAAGCTGTTGATTCAATAGGTACAAGCTTCCCCTCTACTTGGTTGGTGAACACAAATGTGACCTGCAATGGTACGGGGGAATCATATAGGTAACTTTACAATGATCATTAAAGATATCAAACGACATCTAATGGCATAGAATAGTTAATGTATAATCATTAGATGCAGCAATGACCTAGACTAAGCTTGATCAACCGAAATTTCATGGTCAAGCTCAAGCCCAATCCAAAACATGATCAGGCCTAAAGCTCTTAACTCAAGTCCAAGCCCGATCGAATTTAAGCATCCAAAACTAAACTCAATTAAATTTATTTTTAATTTTAAAAATAATGTTTTTTTTTTATTTTAAGTTTAGAAATAAACTAGACTTATACAATCCAAGTCAAACTCAATCCAAAATCTAAAATTTCAAAGAAAGAAAAAACTATGATCACATCAAAATCCTGCCAACTCAAGCTAGACCCATTAACTTTGAACTAGATCGGATCAAGTCGGGTAAACCTTGCCAACCCTAATAATCATAGTAATTCAATTACAGTTCCAAAAGGATGATTCCTGAACTATAAGGAACTTTATCTTCTGCTGCTGAGTATTACGAAGCAGTTAACCCCAAGTCCCAACCTTTGTCCGTTGCTATGACAAGCTTAGGGTAATTCAGAGTTGTCAGGGACTCTTTTTTTATTATCAGCATGCAGGAGCAGAATCTCAAGTAGGTATTTCATGAGCATGTAGGGCATGTGAATTCTTAAGACTGAAGTTTTCATTCTTAACTCACAGTAGAAGAGTTTGATAAATTCCTCATTGCAGCAGTTTTCGCAATTTTTCTCTAGTTCAGTATTTGCAATGATTAAATTATTCATAGAATTGACAGTTACAGTTACTCCAATTGTAGGATGTCAATGTTGAGTGGTTAACACACCTCATCACCAGCTGAAGCTTGGAGTATGGCATCAGGCACTGATGTTGAGTCAAAATGATGCCCCCAGCTACCTAAATCCTCTTCCAAAGGAGTCCCAATCTAAATTTGATTCCAAAAGCAAAATAAATTTCATTTTGAGATGCCTGAATGGATATGTTACAATCTGTTCGTACACAAAACAGTTGGCGACAGACCTGTTTCTCTGAACTCTTTAACTTATGCAGGCACCCAGCAAGTCCTGCAAAGCCACCGATATCAAACACCTTCTGATCATCATACAAACAACTTCCATTGGTTGACTTTTCTTCACCTCCAAAGTTCTCAAGGCCCTCATCGTTACATAAGCAGCGAGCACAATTCATTTTTTCATGAATTTCAGACCTACACAGAAAATTTGGAAAAGAAAATGTATTTTAAAAAATTAGTGAAAATGCAGGTTCATGTAAAGGTGAAATGCAGGTTCATGTAAAGGTGCATAAAGTTCAAATGCATTTTAATTCACCCAAATTTGGGTGTCTAATTCATGCCAAATTTAGTTGTTGTAGGGCTACAAAAAGTATGTATGCTCACTTCTCAACTGCCTTTTAATTTACAGTACAGTCACATCTTCAGTTCCTTATGTCCTATGTTAAAGAACATAGACCATTAAAATATGGAATATATGTTGCAGAACCACTATCAACAGTGCTAAATTATATGCAGTATGAATTCTAAGACCCACAAGCTAATATCACGATGACCCTGCTAATAATCAAAATAACGTTTTCGTGATGATGATAGTCAGTATCACCTGGCATTCTCATGAAAAGTGAATAGATCACGCAAATCTTCTGATGACAAAAAGTTCCCCTGCAATTCAGGAGCAGCCGGTCTCGTGTAGGAAAGCAAACTTAAATCAAAATAGCAAAATAAGCAGAAAAGTTTAAGAAACCTGTCTAACAAGGTTATCTTTTTGCTCATTCTGGATAACTTTTTGAAGGCCTTCTTTCGACATCTGGCGCTGATAAACCTATGAAAATACAGGGGCATTTCATGTAACTTGCCTTGTAATAATTGAAACCACAAAAAAAGGAGAACTAAAGTAGAGTTGAACCTTTTCCTCAATTGTCCCGGTACTTAAAAACCTGTATATAAACACCCTCTTCTTTTGTCCATCCCGCCATACCCTAGCGGCAGCCTAACTTGTGGTAGGACAGAATCAGAAAGATTAACATGTATTCTAATTTATCAGTTGTCACAGGGAATTAAGCCTGAGCAATTTACTTGTTTGTCATTGGCAGGATTCCAGTCGGGATCAAACAGGACTAGTCTGTTGCCGCCTATTAGATTGAGGCCGCAACCACCAGCCTTGCTGCTTAAAAGAAACACAAACTCATCCTGTAAAAATGGGTGAAGTTAAAGTCTCATTTGCGCAAGTGTTGTAATTGAAGCACTGCTGCAGTTATGCTCTACCGTCTCTCTACTCTCTTCCTTTCATGTTGAAACAGGGCCTGATTTCTAAATATTTGCTGGTAATGGATTAGACTTAATACCTTCGATTTATCATTGAAGCGATTCACCAACTTTTGTCTTTTACCAATCGATGTGGTCCCATCGAGTCTTAGATATGGGTATCTTCGTTCTCGGCATAGTTGAGCAAAAAGGTCCAATGTCTGACCCATGAAAACATTATATCATGGAAATGATTAAAAGAACTCGCTGAGAATCATATATACGCTTCTTTGATAGACTAGACAGCCACAAATATAAGCAAATTCTTTTTCTTGGTAAGCCGAATGGCAACTTTAAGCAAGTTTAATAGGTACATGACATTCAGATTACAAAACTAGAAGTAAAAAATGCCTACACAACATTCTGTAACAGTATTCGCAGTCACTATTTTGGACGACGATCAATTAGCATAAAGGTTACAACTGAATTCTTAGAGAATTTCACTCCAAGAACTCAAGGCAATCAGATTCCAGCAATTATGCAATTTCATGTCCAGAAAAGGAAAGGCAGAAAAGAAATAATGTCGTCTGCCACCGTTATATTGCATGGTTATCTTAGAGCAAGCATTCCATACTTACCTGAGTATAGTTTGAGACCAGAACAATTCTATCATCAGTTTTATGACGTAAATGGGCCAAAAGCCGGGCCAAGACATGCATTTTGCCAGACAGTTCAACCCATGATCCATCACCGCCAGCCCACGATCCGGATCTGCTAGTTAAAAGAAAACCCAAAAAGAGCACCATCCTTGCTTTAGACTTGTCGAGTAACAAAAATGTGTTTTCCGGCACATCATTATGGGTTGGATTAGTCTTTCTAATGAATATCCTTAATTCGATCATCTCTTTGAACTGATTGCACAAATAATAAATGTTTACCTTCCCGAGAACATTCCGGGAGGGAAAAAGCGTAGACAGTTCTCAAACCCTGTTGTCCCTGGACTTCCACTTTTTAGGGTATCATAGATAAGCTGCATATGGAATCATTAGTTGTGAAATGAAGCAATCGAGCCCATAAATAGGTTAAACACCTCAGGGAAAGATGACAAGAAACGAGCCAGAAGAATAAAACAATAGAGAGAATCATTACAGTGTGATTAACAAAATTTTGAGTAAAAACATGACGCATGTAACGTGGGAGTCCACAGGAAAGCATAGGCTCTAGATACTTTATCCCCAACCTTTATCATTCTCTTGCAAGAGAGTTTCATATTTTTCCTTCAAACCAGTTTTCTATATCTAATGTTGCAAAAGTATTCTACGACGCCAGGAAAACAGGTAGGCATAAGAGGTGTGTGCAGCATTTAAGTTTTCGTTCCATTTCTGGATTTACTCTGGAAAACATACTTCTAGGGGAACTTTCAGTGTCAAAAGTGTAGAGTCAAATTATCTGCAGAAGTTTGCAAAAAAGATGCAATTTTAACAGCAACGTATGTATAACAAAGACATCCAGCAAATACTTCCACTAGAAAACAAACTAGGATAAGTTTGTAAACTGATATCAGAGGGGATAGACTCAGAATAAATTGATGACCCTAAGTTCAGTTAAAGCAATTACAGTAGCACAACTGTTAGTTACGAAAGTAACACTTGAACAAAGGGAACATCTCAAAGTAAATAGTATTCAGAAGTTTCTATACCTTTGGATGATTGCAGAGCTTCTTAAGAGCTGTAATATACGCCAAAATCTTTGATTGCTTTGCTTCTTCAGTGATAGCCCGTTTAACCTGAGTTCAGAAGTAAAAACATATCTGCTGATTGCTGACCTCACATCATAAAATACCAAACAAACTCAATATTCATATTACCACTCAATAAGAAAACCTTACATTTTTGGAATGTATGAAATGGCTATATAGTTGCGCCTGGAGAGGAGTCAACTTACAACAAACAACTTCAACTATCTGCAAAAGGGACGTAACAGAGTACCCAATATGTAGAGATTTAGTACCAATAACTGCATTATTCACAATAAAGGGCCAAACAGAGACGATGGAAGTTTTTAAAAAAATTTCAGCGGGTCAAAAGAGCATAATGATATAAAAACATCACATTTTTTGAGCCAGCATGACTGCACCAAACAATTATTCATACAGCTGAAGAAATAAACCTACTTAAAGCTGCCGATTAACCAGATCTTAATACTCAGCTTCAGAGATCTATTCATGAACAACGTGCATACTGCTTCATTTATGAAGTTTTGTGGATAGTAAAGTGCAATAAACAACTTATGTATGTGAATACTCTAAGAAACCAGATGCTTCCCAAGAAATTAAACAAGTGGGAAAATGACTTACAAATCTTAGAAAAATGACCGTCATACCTTCGGAGGCAAATGATTTGATAACAAGGCATTAGTCCTTCTTAATATAAACTGCAAGTCAATTTTTAAGCTTAATATTATAACCAGTAAAATAGACAGTATTCAATGACTAAATAAACTTTTTCCAGATCATGGGTGAAGCAAGGTTTCAACACTGCATAACCACATTATAATTTAGAACGTTCTCTACACAATTCTGTAGGAAATTTTACCTGATTTACTTTGGTACTTAGCTCTGAAGAGCGCTCAAGACCAAGCTTCTTCTCTTCTTCATTGGCAGTTGGTTCTCTACCACGTATTATTGGTGTCTTCGCATACATAATAAGATTTCACAAAACAAGTACGTCAATCAAGGATCACCATGAAAACTATTATGAACTAGGTAAGCAAATTATATCTGAAAAAGATTACTCAAAAGTTGCAGTTTTAGAACGGAGATGCATGATAAAATTAAAGATTCTCATGTCTTATACAGTCGTATGTAAATTTGGGAAAAAATCAAGGCAGAGACATTAACTTTGGCGTAGTAAGGTGTATTCACAACATGAGTTTTCCTCAAACAAATGTTGTTTTGATACTAGAACAGTGAATGAGAATCTCATTGGAAGATAAACATAAGGAATTGATTCATAGCAAGTATATGATATTAGTAATTGCATAATATATTTGCAAAAACAACTGGTGACCAATTCAGAGTTGCGAATATCAGAACAAAGTATACATGTCACCCTGGCTCCATTATCCCTTCAATCCCTTCTCAGGGGAAAAGCAAAGATAAGAAACAAAATTGCAAAGCTGAATATCTTACAATTACATTGATGGATCAACAAGAAAACTGAAAACTGAGCTTGCCTCATAGTAACGACGAAAATATGCTGCGTCACCCAAAATTCCTGGATTAGTGAAGTTAACCATTGCAAAGAACTCTTCAAGGTCATTCTGCAAGGTAGTTAACGGGAGTGAATAACGAAGTGACATGAATAAATGCGTGAATTTTGAAGAAGAGTAAATGAACAAGGTCCTCATACCTGCATTGGTGTTCCTGACAACAAAATCCTACGCTTGCATGAAAGCGAAGCCAATGCCTACTCCAGGAATATGTTAATTTAGCGAATAAGAAACAGAAAGGGGACCAATCTTAAATGAGTGTGTAAAGAGATGACAATAGTGCATGAATGGTACCCGATTTGTTAATGTCTGGTCATTCTTAAGCCTGTGTGCCTCATCACATATGAGAAGATCACAAGCTTCACAATGGCTGAGTTTTGAGGAATGCATCCGAAACGTCTCATATGAAACAATCAGTACCTAGGACACACAGATTAAGTTACCATATGGTTCTATAGTTTCCTGAAGTACTTGTGAAACTGATACCTGCAAAGAGCTCCAGGCACTGGTGAAACTGTCAATCCCAGAGACAACATCATCTCTGGTACTTTCACAGAGAGCTATAAGATTAACTCTTTCTCCAACCCACTTTCTGATTTCAGCTTCCCAATTACTTACAAGACTGGTTGGTGTGACTATAATGGCCTTTCTAACCATAGGCTTCCCATCAAAACCCTGACTTAAAAGAGTATAAAGCAATGTTATAGACTGTAATGTCTTCCCCAATCTGCAAAATAGATATAAACCTTGAAGATGAGTCAAATCTTGATGTAAAGAAAGTTAAAAACACATATTGGGGTGAAAAGCCTTAGAAGAGTGAAATAGTTACCCCATATCATCAGCCAGAATGCATCCATTAATACTGGAAGAACTATATAGTCCTGAAACACATTCAAACATGAACTGCACACCTTCTCTGCATACAAGGTAAACAGCTTTGGCATTGAATCCTTTGATTAAAGCAGAAGAAAATTATAGCAACTACATTGCTTTCTGGTCAGAATCAGATATTGCAAAATGGCTCGAAACCAGCACAAATTCAATGGACTCAACCTAAGTTGACTAGATTTTAAATTTGGGCTTTAAAAGAAAGGGATTTTGGGTCAGACTTGGGTCTTTTTTTGGGTTTTGGCTGAACTCAAGATGGAGCCTTTTTCAGGGTTTTGGGCTGTGTTTGGGTTATGGATTCACAGCCCGACCCTAGTCTGAAGCTCGAATTTCTTTCACATACAAAACGACACCGTTTTGTTTGTGTAACAAAACAATGTTACAAGTTAGATGCTTCGCCTCAATTGAGTTTGGATTCAGACTCAATCAAGTTTCGAGTCATGTAAAAACATTTCAGGCTAGCTCAGGTCCTACAGTCAGAACCATTACATCTTTTAAGACAATACACCAGTTAAATTACTCAAATTAGAGTTTCACTAAAGACAGCATCTTTAAGAAGAAATCAATTCTGCTAAAATCAAACTTAGGAACATTATATCATTAGCACCTTTGATGGGGTCGAAGAAATTGAACAAGCAATGGATCCACCACTATTGCTGTTGAATTATTGGCAACATCCTCGTATTCTTCAGGCTGCCATAACACCAAGGGATCAATCCCAGGTGGCAATATCACACTTTCATCCCCAACATCTCTCTCTACAGAAGCTTGTGCACCTAATTGATGGGGTACTGGCAACGAGACAGGCCTCGAAAGACCCCAGGGAACAAATCTTTTACGAGCCCAAAGACGACGAGCAAGCAGGTCAGTTCCTTCTTTATAGCCATTAGAACATGGAGGTTTAAAAGGCTTTCTACAAATGGCTGCCCCTTCTGACACAGTGAGAACTCGAGGAAGCAACGACTGTCTCCTCACAACTAGGTTGCCTCTGATAAATCACCCTCCAAAAAAACTTGGCTTTAGTTAAGGCAAATTTTGGGCATGGGCTTTCTTGTGTGGGCGCGCATAGTATAAACTATAAGGCAAATAAATTTAGTTGATACTGACTCGCCACTGACTCTAACAACTAAGCGATCAAATTAAAGACATGAAAAAAGACAGCACTAGCACAAAAGCCATGTACTAAAAAAAAAGCTGAGAATAAAAACCTCTATCCCTTTGAATAGATTCAGCAATATAATTCAACAGAAGTTTCGCATACCACGGTCAATCAATATCGAAATTCCCAAAGTTTTAAAAGAAAAGCAAACAGAAACCCTAACAACGGCTCGCATTGAAATAGGGAAAGCTCACATTTCTTCTTTTCTCTTCTGTATAAAATAGAAAAACTAACTTTGTTAATTAGATTTGGGCAAATGCGGAGCTACCTCACCAGAGCTTCGACATTCTGTGACTTCCGGTCATCATCAGACGATGCCGGAGAAGGCTCGTCGGAGCGGTGGCCATCATGATCTACGTCTTCTTCGACGGAATCAATCTGGTCGGATGACGAAGAAGACGACGAAGATGACAAAGATATAATATCTTCTTCGTCGAGTTCTTCATAGGATTCAACAGATGGCATTTTCTTTTGCTTCTTTCGAGAGATTGAGAGCCAGAGCGTCGTTCAAATTTAAAGCATTGGATTTGGCGGGAAAATGGATCGTTTTCTTTTTTGATCTAAAACGATTTGTTTAAAGGTTCACAGGTATATGTATAATTAATTAACGTTATTGTCAATTTTAAACCATATAACTTTTTATTTGGAAGAAACAAAGAATGTATTAAAAATTATAAGGCAAAAGATGACAATAAGTTCATACAAGATTATATAATCAAAGACTAAAAAATCACTAATGGCTACACCAAAGGAGATAAAAGCGCTAGTTGATTTTCCAAATGAGTTACATTGAAAACTTGTAAGCAAAAATGTGTTGTTTAGTTCAACTACATAAGATCTGCAAAGAAGTTTCTTTCTTGTTTTTTTTTAGTAAGATATTGGATATTATTACTCGAAGAAATTTAACAAGAAAGAGGGAGGATTAACAAGCCACTCTCCCCGATCCACACTTGAACGTGTTGCAGCAGCTAAGTTGTGTGCAACAACATTCGCAGATCAATGAACAAAAGAGACATTCACATGAACCATCTCCAACAAAAGAGCTTTATAATCATCTATCACTACGCCAAAACTGGAATTATCAATATAAGAAGCAGCATTAACTGCTTTTGCTACTTCCAAGCAATTTGTTTCCAGTAGAACTGGTGACCAAAAATTTGTCATTATCCAGCTCAATGCTTCCTTCACCCCCACTGCTTCAGCCCTAGCACATAAAGCTCCATCTTTAACTACATTCTTAGTAGCTACAAACCTGCCCTCCGAATCCCGCACAATCAGACCAATACCAAACTACATATCTGGTAAGGCGGTAGTAATATCAACATTTAACTTCAAAACTCCCACCTGTGGCGGACTCCAATGTACGACCCTGCTTCTAGGATCCCCCCCCACCATGATCTATTACATCATTCCTTTGCACTGACTGCCACACCTCAAAATCACCTTTAGATCGCACCAGACATTGCGCAAGTGATGTGAACTTTTGCTGCCAAACCCATCTATTGCGACTCTGCCATATGTTCCAGCAAACATATATTCCCAAAGTCATATCCCAGTTATTAAACAAAGAGGTAAAAGCAGCTAACCAACCCAGAAATGAGTTTACTTGCGGATTGAACCAACCAAGGGGGCTCAACTGCCATACCTCGCGTGCATAAGGGCACTGGACCAATATATGGAGAATTGTCTCTGAACTCCTTTGACAAAGCGGACACACATCAACAATAGGCACATGTCTCGTGAGGAGGCGTTCTCTTGAGGGTAATATATTAACTCTTGCTCGCCATAAAAAATTCAACATAAAAGGAGGAATTTTACACCGCCACACTCTATTCCAACAAGACGACTGAGCCGATACCTGGTCATTCTGTCCCTGCCATGTAAGAGATTTATAGGCACTCTTGACCGTATATACGCCTTTACGTTCAAATTTCCAACATAAAGCATCTGCTGCTCGAGACCTTCCTAAAGGAATTGATAGGATAGCACTGGTATCTTCTGCATTGAAAACTCTTGAAATTAGTGGGACATTACATGAGCCATTTAGTATAAGATCTGAAACTTGAAAACATCTATTCCGAAAATCAAAATCTGAAGACGGCTTAAAACCTTCAAGAGAAGGTAACCACGGGTCTAACCAGATGGAAGTATTACTACCATTTCCAATTCTCCAGAATAAACCAGACCTCAACATCGGAATAGTGGCTAAGATACCTCTCCATACATAGCTAATATTTGACTTCTCTGTTGCATTCAAAAAGTCCGTTGCTGGGAAGTATCTTGCTTTCAAGAACCTTGCCAACAGAGAATCTGGACAATTAATCAACCGCCATCCAATCTTTCCCACCATGGCCTTGTTAAATTGATAAATCTTCTTAAAACTGAGTCCTCCAAACTTTCGAGGCAGAGCAAGCCTATCCCAACCTAACCAATGCATACCCCTAGTGTGCTCTTTACCTTTTCCCTACCAAAACCGAGCCATCACCAGTTGAATCTCAGCACATAAAGTCTTTGGAAGTAGAAACATACTCATTACGTAATTCGGTAAGGCTTGCAACACAGTCTTTAAAAGAACCTCACGACCCGCACGAGTTAAAATTCTTTTGTTCCATGAATTTAACAGTGCCCACACTTTATCTTTGACGAATTTTAGAACCTTCCTTTTATTTCTACCAACGGCAGTGGGCAAACCTAAATAGTGTCCCAAATCAGGTTGTTTCTCAACTCCAAACAACTGGAAAATGGCTTGCTTATTACCCTGCACTGTATTAGAACTGAAGCAGACTAGAGACTTTGAAAAGTTAATACTTTGCCCCGACGTTGCTGCATAATTGTCAAGCAAAGTCTTCAAAAAAGCGCCTCCTCAATCTTAGCATCAAAGAAAAAGAAGCTATCGTCCGCGAAAAATAAATGGGATATAGGAGGTGCAACCGTTACTACTTTACACCCATGAATCAGTCCCCTCTCCACCCCATCACCAATCATCCTGGACAAGACTTCAATACACAAAATAAAGAGATATGGAGATAGTGAGTCTCCTTGCCTCAGACCACGTTGTGGAATAATCGGTCCAATTAAATTGCCGTTG
>JANSVB020000458.1:4280424-4294891 GCA_025504935.2 Erythroxylum haughtii
TCTTCTTCTTCTAATTTATACTCTAAATGAATGTGCAAAGTCCACTTTGCCCTTCCATTAAGCCTTATAGCCTTATACCCTTAAGTGAACTTCCAACAATGCCCTTCATACATTCTTATAACATTAATACTTCAATTCAATTAAACCAACATTAACATAATAATTAACTCCAAAGTTTGATCCATCAACACCTCATAATTCACTTAACTCATGCTTAATAAATTATAAAAATTTTGGGGGCCAACAATATTATTCACTCTTTACACTTACTAAGGACTCAAGCTTCACAATGTTTCTTGTTTATATTGATAACATCATTATATTTGGTAACACATCATAATAAATCATTTCTTTTGAATAATTCTTTTCATGCCCACTTCCAAATCAAGCCCATCAAAATATGTTATTATCACTCTTCAAAAAGTTCTTTTATAGCTAATGAAAATATATTCTTGATAGCCTTTCTAAGACATAAGTGCTTAGTGCCAAACCTTGTGAAATTTCAATAGATTAAAACTTAAGTTTGACTAATAATGGAGAGTCACTTGAAGATCCTTCCTCATACATAAAATCATTAGTTGGTCAACTAATTTATTTGAGAATAAATAGACTTGACATTTTATATTCTATCCATATACTTATGCAAAACTAAGAAACCATACCATAATTTTGTTATCCTAGTGCTATGATATTTTAAAAAATCATAGAAAAGGATCACTCCTTACATCATCTAGTGATATCACTTTGAATTTGGTATAACCTTAATTTGAGTAAAGATTGTAAACTTAGTAAGAGAAAAAAGATGATGAAATTAAGTTGTTAGATTGTTAAAGTTGTTTATAGTCATTGCAACTATTATAATGGCTAACTCGCCCTTAGATATAACTAATAAGATTACAGCACGTGTATACTTCTAGGTTACTCTACTAATTTAGACAATGTCATTATCTTTATCCTTTATCGTGTACATCCCATAAATATGATGACATTCCTCTATCTCCAAGTTACTCCTTAACTTCACTTCTATCTTCTGCAAATCTCCCTCTTTGTATTATAACATTGCCTTTCCTCAAAAATCTTGTCATAAGGTTGATCTTAGTGTACCATTACTATAAATCATAGAGATATTCTCAAAATCTATCTTCAACATCATCAAAAGACCATTGAACTAAAACTTTCAAAGCTAAATGATTCCTTCCACACAATAGATAACTAACAATTATATCTAATAGAAATTTGTGTACAATAGCTAATGACTAAGACAATTTAAAAAGTCATACTGTTAGAATGAGAAAGTTGGTTCTAAAGTTGAGAAAGATGAAAAGTATGATGAATGGTAAAATGTGGTGGTTATTGAATAACCATTGGATTTAGGTAACATTTCCATAAAATATAAGCTCACATCTACCTGTAATTGCTCAGGCATTAGTAGAGGGTGAAGTTTATATAGAATAGTAATTGGTTCGCATTTGTTACATTGATATACTTTATAATGTTGCACATAATCCCATACATATACTTGCATTCATCACTAAAAGAAATTCACATGTATCTGCATATAAGTGCCAATATACCATAATGACCTCCAATTGTGGTATTGTGAAACAAATCAATTTATGCTTCCTTAAAGTAATATCTTTACCAATAATAATTCTCGCTTTCTATTGTAGACTATTATTTACCTAAATATAAAATAACTTCACCTTATCCCCATTCTTTAATTTTCATATTAAATCGTATATGAAAGGATCAATCTCTCAACTTTTTTAATCCTAAAAGTAATTCAATGTGTATATTAGATATAAATATATCACACATTTCAACACTAGATACTTTAGATAGTGCATTCATCACCAAGTTTTCCATCACCTTTTTATATTTGATTTCAAAGTTGAAACTAACAAATTACGTAACCATATTTTATGAAGAGTGGTAATGATTTTTTATCAAACAATTGGGCTAGGTTTTTATGGTCAATTTGGATAATAAAATGCATGCCTGTAAGGTAATGATACCATTTCCTTATAGCTATTGTCAAAGCCAACAATTCCCCCTCATACATGGATATATTAAGATAATTAGGAGATAAAGTCTTGCTTACATATGCAAGTGAATGCCCCTCTTACATAAGCACAACACTAATACTTTCTCCTGATGCATTAGCATCCACCACCATTAGTTTAATAAAATCAGGTAAAGCTAAGAGAGGTGCTTTCACTAAGGCTTGTTTAAGTTGAATGAAAGCTTAAGTTTCTTCCTTTAACAACATAAAAGCATTTTTCTTTAATAATTGAGTCAAGGGTTAGCTAATTTTCTAATAAGCTCTAATAAATTGTTTATAATAACTTGACAAACCTAAAAAGAACTTCTTAATTTTTTCAAAGTTTATGGTTGAGGCCACTCCACTACTGCTTGCACTTTCCTAACATCATTTATTACTCCTTGACCATTAATGATACGACATAGGTATTCCATCTGACTGGTAGCAATCGAACATTTAGGTTACTTACGTACAATGGATGCCTCTTTAACTCCTAAAATATCTTCCTTAAATGTAAAATATTTTAATCTCAATAATTGATATGGATTAGTAAATCATCAAGGAAAATTAAGACAATTTTCCTTAGATAAACCTTGAATAAGAATTCAATAAACTTTGAACATTAATTAAGTCAAATCGTATAATTAAGAACACATAGTGCCCCTTATGAGCTCTAAAAGTTGTTTTGTGCACATCATTCTTGTTTATATGGATCTGATGGTAGCTAGCTTACAAATCTAGTTTGATTAAAAATTCATCCCTATGTAATTCATCTAAAAGCTAAAGAACCAAGGGAATAGAAAAATTATCTTTAATTGTATTCTTATTTAGAGCCTTATAGTCTACACAAAATCTTCATAAACCATCCTTCTTCTTGATTAAAATCATATGATAATCAAGAGAGCTCACACTCTCCTAAATCACACCTTGTTTTAACATTTCATTAGCCAATTTTTATATTACTTTTTTATGCATTCTTGAATACCTATATGTCCTTACATTGGTTGCCTCTAACTCTTTTTAAGAAGAATAGGAGCATGTAGCTTACGAGGAGGTAAACCCCTTCGCTTTTAAAACACATCCTGGAACTCATTAAATAAATATTGTGAACCTTCTTGATGTTCATTATCTAAATGAGGTATAATCTCCATCTTTTGAAAATAAATATGTGAAACCTTCAACAATTTCATATTACCATCTTATAGTAATAAGAAAAACTTAGAAATTACTTTTAATCCTAAAATCATTTGCTTAATTTTCTACTTGACATCTTTGGTGAACCTCCGTATTTAGTACTATTCAACTTCACCACTACACCAATGCAATCAAACTTCATCCATCCTTTCTTGTTAATGAAAATAATATCATCCAATATTGACAATCATTAAACCTCTAATACCACATAAGTACCAACACTTTTGATATCAAAGCATTAGTTTGAAAACATTAATCAGTCATCATCCATTCGAATATACAATATTTCCTCTTACATTTAACTTACAGCCCACCTCCTACCAAAATTATAATATGATCAATATTCTCAATCATGAAACTCTCCTTCTTCACAAATTCCTTATATACAAAATTAAAAGTACTACCCTTATCCATCACAATATGAATATTTTCCCTATATTTGCATAACACCTTCAATTTTTAAGTGTTAGAAGAGATTATTTCTGTCATGACTTACAGTAAAATTGAAGGTTGCTCCATCTTATATAATTGTTTCTCTTATTGCTTCTCCTTTACATCTCTCATCATATACATTTGCATCATTCTTTTCTTACATTTATGCATTGAAATATATTTCTCATCACACTAAAAATAAAGATCTTTAGCCCTTTTGTCATCTATTTCCTTGATATTGGTGTTCTTGGTTAGCCAAATCATATGCTTACTATAAACTCTTTAGACCTTGTATATTGACTGAATACACTATCTTTAATTTTATTCCTTTAAGGAAAAATTTTACTAGGATGGCATCCAATATCAACAGTTTATCTAATAAAAGATCAAATTTTACACAATAATAACTTAGTGTTCCTTATTATCGCAACTCCTTGAATTTTCCTACATGATCCTTAAACATAGACTTCCCAAATTTATATTCCTATACCATAAAATATTCTCTCCAATAAAGATGCTCTACTATTAAACAATTTTTCACACAGAATTGGTGTCAAACTAGAGCCTCTCCCTTAAAAAACACAATAATTATTCCTAACTTTAAGTTCCAATGGGTTTTATCCAAATGGAAGTATTGCTCATATTTATATATCTAGTTTCTCAACCCATTTTTATTAAAAATTGGAAATTCAATCTTAAAAGACCTTTCGATTGAACTACCACTCTATCCCAACATCTCTAGTACCCTTTTGTCACCACCATTTGCTCATTGATCCTTATATTAGAAATTTAGGGATGACAATGGACTGACTCGATCAACTTTTTTCAAATTATTTGTATAAAATAATGTTTTTTAATTGAGCCCAGGTCTGGGCTGCCCACGCCTAGACTGGCCTGAGGTCCAACTCTTCTAAACAAAATGATATTATTTTATTTAGAAAAGTTGGACATCCGGCTAGTTTGGACTTGGGCAACTAATGCTCAGACTAAATTAAAAACACATAAGTTTGACTGAATTGCCACCCTTAAGTGGGATTGCTAAAAAAGTTAAGTCATTCAACACTCCTGATCTTATATGCCAAACACATTCCTCGTCGCCAGCTCCTGCATCTGTGACTTCATGTTCTTCTCAATATGCCTCAAGCCATGCAAACAGGTACACTTTGATACCAAAATATTACAATAATTTAGGTAAACCCTTAGCTGAATCAAGATTATGAATTTAGAAAGAGAAATAAGAACAAAGAAGACGATCATTGAAGTGATTTATAAGTGTTGTAGCTATTATAACAACTAATTTGTTATTGGATACAACCAATGAAATTACAACACGTCTACTTCTCAGTTACTCTATTAATTTACAGAATGTCATTCTCTTTATACTATATCCCTCCTTGTCCCATGTATATGATGTTCTTCCATCTCCAAGTTACTCCTCAACTCCACTTCTTCATCATAACATCCTATGATACGTTGGTTTATGACATAATACTTTACAGGCCTAGGCTCTTACCCCATTTTTTGAAAGGCAAAAAAGAAAAAGAAAAGTGTCTCTCGCTCTTCTACAGAAGTCAGGTATCTGGCCATGGCAACTCACTTACGAGTATTATGGCCTAAAACTCTTTTATCTAACTTAAATATTTTGATATAGTCAACCCATGAAGCTATATTGTAACAATCAATCCATTATTCACATTGCTGGTTGCTGCCAATTTCACAAACGTACAAAGTGATTCCATATTATTTTGGAGACGCATCTAACTACCCCATGTTCCTAGCAGTTTCCAGCTTGGTGATTTATTCACTAAACATTTTAGGAGTGATCAGTTCACCTTTCTTTGTAGCAAGTTAGGTATTACTAATTTCTACGCTTTAATTTGAAGGGGCTGTTAACATATACCTCCTAGAATTTCTCTCTTTCCCTAAATGATAGTCAGTTAATTATTAGCCTGATTTTAGATTTTTTTTAAGCTTAAGGCCTGTTTGGTTTCTTTTTTTTTCGTTTTTCGTTGTAGTTTTTAAAAAAAATAAACAATTCATTATAACATGTTTGGATGAGTGTTGTTGTCGTTTCTTGTTTCTAAAAATTCAAAAATTGCAACAGTTTTATAGAAACATAAAAAAGATGTTTTTGTAAGATTTTAAAACAAAATTTTTTCTTGTAAAAACACACGTCCCGATTTCACTACCTTTTGTGTTTTTTTTCAATGTTACTCTGCCTTCACTACTATGTGCTTGCTCCTTCATCTTTGTGAAAAGGTTAACAATGGAGGTCTACTGCTTCATTTCTTGGTTTTTTTCATTATTCCCTTAATCATATGGTATTCTCCTGCTTTTGCTTCTGTCGCGCCACCGATGCCTCCTTGGTGTTGTCATGATGTGATGTCTCACGTCGCCGTCAGCTTTTGACTTGGGAACTGGAGAAACTCCTCTAATCTTACTTGGTTTATTCGCTGCATCTATCTTGTTAGTTATTTTCCGTATTTGTAACTAGTTTCTACTCTTCACTCCTTAACCATTAAATTTAATCAAATAAGAGACAGCGACAAAATAGTGCTAATTGTTAAGGAGTTGGCATCTGCCCATCAGTTTCAGCTACGGAAGATGATACATGGAGTTTGGGTCTCTCTGGTTCTTCAAGAAGCTATCAGCCAGTTATCAAAGCTTTCTCTTTTAAGTTCAAGATTTTTTAATTTCTTTTCTGGGTTTCATATTGGTTTCGTTTTGATGAGTTTTCGTGTCATCTTTTAATGGGTAGATTTGTGATGTTGGACTTTTGAAACAGATCTTTGTGTTGATTTTGAAGACATAGAGATAGACGAAGATGATGACTTAAGGGCTGAGTAAAACCAAACAGTATAATAAAACCAAAAAAAATTCAGTTTTTTATTACAAATCTCATCCAAACAAGTTTTTTTTCAGCTTTTATATTACAAATCTCAACCAAACAAATTTTTGCTTTTTAAAAAAAAAACATAAACTAAAAATAGGAAACACAAACCAAAAACAACAACAACAAAATTGAGGTGGAACCAAACGGCCCCTTAGTTTTTATCTATCACATAGCTGATTTTGAGTATCTTCTATCGGATTTGATATGTGTATATACATATTGTTTGTACTGAAATAAGTATACTTTCCTGTTTATGTTTCCTTACAACATTGGAATAGTTGAGAATTCAACTTTCTAAATTTGTACATGATGAGTCTTTGAATTAGGAAATGAGGGTCACGACATCAATTAAGGAAGAAGACCAAGTTTGTATTGGTTTTTAGACTAGTTGGAATCTGGTCAGACTTGTGAGCTTCAGTTTTCTGAACTCTACTCTGATAAAAAAAAGATCCCGGTTAACTTGAATTTAGCTTCAGTGTGCATGATCTGCCAAACGCAACGAAAGTATCTCTAGATAATAAGTTTTAGACTTCCAGCCATAATTTAGAAGCACACTTCGTCTCTTAAAACTTTAGCAAACAAACTTAGTTGGAGTCTCGTAGTTAAAGAAAAAGAAAAAGCATAGACTATTTCATACTATAGAAAGCGTTATGCTCAAACAGCTTGTTAGAGGTTGCAAGGGCCAACAGAAGTTGATTCCAGTGTTTTGTTGGTATATTACCACAGTAGACATGGGAGGCCAAGCTGAAGCGATTAGAAAGAAAATGACTGTGACAGTGAAAAGAAAACTTGCCCACAAATTTATAAGAATTGTTTACCAATTAGCAGGAGAATAAAACCTTATCATGTAGTCAAGTTGTGAAATTATGTACAATGTGGTCTCTCAAACAAACTTTCTAAATTTGTACATGATGAGTCTTTGAATTAGGAAATGAGGGTCACGGCATCAATTAAGGAAGAAGACCAAGTTTGTATTGGTTTTTAGACCAGTTGGAATCTGGTCAGACTTGTGAGCTTCGGTTTTCTGAACTCTACTCTGATAAAAAAAAGTTCCCGGTTAACTTGAATTTAGCTTCAGTGTGCGCGATCTGCCAGACGCAACGAATGTATCTCTAAATAAAAAGTTTCAGACTTCCAGCCATAATTCAGAAGCACACTTCTCCTCTTAAAACTTTAGCAGACAAACTTAGTTGGAGTCTCGTAGTTAAAGAAAAAGAAAAAGCATAGAGTATGTCATATTATAGAAAGCGTTTTGCTCAAATAACTTTTTAGAGGTTGCAAAGGCCAAGAGAAGCTGATTCAAGTGTTTTGTTGGTATATTGCCACAGTAGACATGGGAGGCCAAGCTGTAGCGATTAGAAAGAAAATGACTGTGACAGTGAAAAGAAAACTTGCGCACAAATTTATAAGAATTATTTACCAATTAGCAGGAGAATAAAACCTTATCAAGTAGTCAAGTTGTGAAATTATGTACAATGTCGTCTCTCAAACAAACTAGTTGTGAAATGAAGGTGATGGATCTCTCTGCTCTGCTCCACCAATTTCTTCCCATCATCCAAATTGTATGGTATCATTCAAGGCCTAAAACTTTTCAATTCCAATCTTTACGAGTGAAGAAATAATTGGACTTCCGTTACCATTATGCCCATTCAAGAAGATAGATGATTACCTGGAGACACCCTGAAACAAAAGGTAGAGCCAACAATGGATGTCAAAAGCACTTCGATTGGGAGAGCTCAAGAATTATTTATCAACTAGTTAAATGAGAATGGGGTAGCAGATAAAAGTGCTACTTTTAAAGAACTGTGGATGGAAGACCTCAACTTTAAAACTTTCACATGCAATTTCTAGGAAAATTGAAAGGGGATAGAGTATTTGCTCGTACTGAATGTTGAGGCCATTTTTATTCTGCAGCAACTGTGGGATTTTGCCACTCAGGTTATTATTCTGAAGAAATCTGTCAATCAAAACAAGTCAGAACCTAGTTGGCGGTTATTATCACCATGAAGGTACGTCTCAGGGAGATTTTTCTGCAATCAAAATGAACTTACATCTCTTTAATGGACCCAAGTTGGCCCAAAGATTGAGGAATTGATCCTTCAAGCTTGTTGTTATCCAAATGCCTTCACAAAATCACACAGAAAGTAGCATCAGTTGGTAATAAATTACGAGTGATCCTGTTAACAGTTGACAAAGAATCATTTCTAGTCCTAAGCGACATACAGAGTATGTAATTTCTTTAATGTTCTCATCTCTGGGATGGAACCTGAAAATGTGTTCCATCCAAGCCAGCCGAAATCAGATAATCTTTTCCACGTCTAATGAACAAAGTAAGGTAAGTATAGCTTCATGAAAAAGGATAAGTTGCTTACAGATGGGTGAGTGCAGTTAAATTGCCAATGCTTGAAGGTAGCGATCCAGAGATCCCCATGTTTGTAAGGTTCCTTCATGTGGTATAGGAAAGAAACTTCTCATTAAACTTTCAATAATAATCACATCATAGCTTTGAGCCTTCAACTTCAAAATTTCCTCGCCTACACTTAGATAATACTTCCCTTCTAGAATATAGCCAAAAAGGAGAGCTTGAAAACTTGAGATTACATCAAGTGATGTTAATATATTATATCAGTTGCTACAATGTCCAAACGGTAAATTCAATTCAACTTACAGCGAGACGACTCTGGCTTTCCCATCTTTAGAGCAAGCAACTCCAGTCCACGAGTTCTCAGGAGGCAGGCAGGGATCACCAATCCAATCTGAAGGTGGATTATGAAGATGTTCTGCCAAGTCTAGCATTGCCATGACTGCGAAATTAAGATGTTCTGCATGAAGTCCTCAAATTCACTAGTAATTAAGTCACAAAATAGGCAATGTGAATAAGATCTACCATCTCTTGTGACCGTCCTTCCACCAAGTTTCAAAATCTGATATATTTCACCAGCATTGATCACAGGACCAACTGGTTCATTTTCTGCTGGAATCAAGGAGATTTCAGTCTGCCCTGAAAGAGGCCATGCTGAGGCATAAACAGTCACACCATCCGTCGTCACATTAAGATCTTTGTAAAAGTTCTGTCCGTTAATTGAAACACTGAAGACCCTCCAGCTGTATGGACTCGGGGTTCGGTTGTCTTGAAAGTAGAGAGCAATGTAGTATAGTGTATTCGGCAAATTCCCGGACGGCCACTCGATTTTGAGTGTCTTTCCTCTGCTTGTTGTCACTGCTTTATTGAATATCTTCTGCGGAGGGAAATTCCAGAAATCTGAGGAGGTTACATTAGAGTGGCTTTCAGCAACAGGGTTCTGGTCCATGAATGGCTGCCACAACCGGTCGAATTGATCATCTGGAAAGCTAGGATAAAGTTTTTACATGATCACCATCGGAATTATCACAATCATATAGTTCTACAATTCCATTTATAGCTTCGCAATTAGCAAAACACCAGATTGAAATGGCTATAATCATATCTATCAGCTACTATCTCAATCCTAATCAACAGTTGTCAATAATCCAAGTTAATTCCTAAGACAGGTACAAGAACATCATATGAAGTTCTCAAAAGCCAAACCGGATCAAAAAGCACTAGCCTATACTATTAAATGATCGTACTTTTGTTCCATCATTCTTGGCATTTTCCTTATTTCTGGGGTAAATTGAAGAACCAACTCAAGATGAAATGAACTCCACATGGAAGGCAGGTTATACCTACCCAATTGTGTCTTCATCTCTTCCAAAACAATTTCGAGCAACAGTAACGAGTGCATACTTGGAGAAGTCAGTCAAATTATAAGATGAAGGTTCGAGGTGTTGCAATTCGAGGGCAGATATAAAAGGACTTGAACTAGTATCCTTATTCCTTGCGAGACAAACACTCAAAGTCTTGGCCGCAGAAACCACAATAATCTCGTAATACGTACTCATCCCATTTGCGTAATCCTCTGTGGTATTGACAATGCTCCATTTTGTCCCTTGAACAATCTGATCAAACACAGGCGGCTCTTTTCCTCCATCAAAACCTCCATAGTAATAAACAGTCCTCACTAAATACTTCTCTCCTTTTATGGTTGGGAACAAAAAGCAATATTTCCTAGCTTTGCTATCGGGAAAGTATCGTAGTGTGGACAATATAGGCATCAAATCAGGATTATTGATGGCTGATTTGTTCCCTACTGATATGAAATCATCATCAGGGACGTACTTGAGTGTGCCTCTAGCTATTTCCTCCGATGAGCCGCAGTTCAGAAGAAATTCTGCATTAAGGGTACGTGACCATGCATGCAAAAAAGCAAAGAAAACCAAGTTGAACACTCCATTGTATATTGTGATAAAAAGGACGGAAGACATTAACCATATTGACAAAAGAGCTCATTCTGCGAATGATGAACTGATAATTAAGAGATATACACATGGAATTGGTGACAGTAAATGTACCTTTAGGGGCATAAAATGAATAGGCAGAGAGAGGGATGCTGATAAGCCACAGGAGGAAGACGGAGAGAGACATTTTAGGCTGGTGACGGGAACCACAAAGAATGAGAATTGGGAAGTTTTAGTTAATGCTCTTGCTGAGAGACAGAGAGGAATGTTTGGGACATGGTTTGGCACATCAAGGGCTACGCTTGAAAATAGAAATCAACAAGTCTGAGAGCACATAGCCATGCTTGACCAAGTCACACCTCTCCAATGCTGCTTATTAATTATATTGAATCAACCCAATTCATGTCTATATATAGTTTATTAATGTAACTTATAGTACTAATGCAATATTACCATGTTCTCAATCCTTTTTCTATTTAAAGAAATGATGAGAAGACTCGGTATGGCTTTTGAAGGTGGGATCCAAAGTTAGGGTTAAGGTCTCGACGGAAATGCAGTTGAAGATGTTCGGAGATCAACGGAGGGTGGATTTTGTGAACGATGGCGTTTGGGCGTTGAAATTTTACACGGATGACGAGTATAGGAAGTTTGTGACCCAGTTTCAGGATTGTTTGTTTGAGAACGTTTACGGTCTTGTTGCTAACGATGAAAATAAGGTTAAAATTTATGGGAAGGATTTTATTTCCTGGATCAAGCCTGAAATTGCTGATGATACTATGTGGGAAGATGCAGAGGATGGTCATAGCACCCCTGTGCGTGCTAATCAGGATTTGATGGAGGAATTTGAGGAGGCGGCGAACGGTGGCGTTCAAAGCTTGAGTCTTGGTGCTTTGGACAATAGTTTCTTGGTTAATGATTTGGGTGTTCAAGTTTATAGGAATTATAATAAGGGTATTCACGGGAAAGGTGCTTGTGTGAAGTTTGAGGATCAGAGTCGGTCGAGTGGTGCAAGATTTACACCAAAGAAGGCGATGTTAATGAGGGCTGAGACGAATATGATGTTGATGAGTCCTTTGAGTGAAGGGAAGCCACATTCGACGGGGATTAATCAGCTTGATATTGAGACGGGGAAGA
The DNA here is from genome assembly GCA_025504935.2 of Erythroxylum haughtii. Classification (NCBI taxonomy): domain Eukaryota; kingdom Viridiplantae; phylum Streptophyta; class Magnoliopsida; order Malpighiales; family Erythroxylaceae; genus Erythroxylum; species Erythroxylum haughtii. Next base: position 4,292,436 of record JANSVB020000458.1, read on the forward strand.
TTGTGAGTGAATGGAAGTTTGAGAAAGATGGGACTGAGATTACGATGAGGGATATAACGAGTGATGCTAAAGGGTCACAATTGGATCCGTCGGAGAGTACATTTTTGGGTTTGGATGACAACAGGTTGTGTCAATGGGACATGAGAGACAAGAGAGGGATTGTGCAGAATATTGCTAAAGGAGTAGATTCCCCTGTTTTGAATTGGGCTCAGGGGCACCAGTTCTCTAGAGGGACTAATTTCCACTGCTTTGCGACATCTGGTGATGGATCGATTGTTGTTGGGTCACTTGACGGTAAGATTCGATTGTACTCAAGGACATCGATGAGACAGGCTAAGACAGCTTTTCCAGGTCTCGGTTCACCCATTACTCATGTGGATGTGACCTATGATGGGAAGTGGGTGTTGGGGACAACTGATACATATTTGATCCTCATTTGCACTCTTTTCACCGATAAGGATGGTAAGACCAAGACTGGGTTTGGTGGTCGTATGGGGAATAAAATACCCGCCCCAAGATTATTGAAACTTACTCCAGTTGATTCACATCGGGCCGGTGCCAGTAACAAGTTTCACGGAGGCCATTTCTCTTGGGTAAGTTTTACTCTTTTTTTGTTCCCTTATATCTCACTTTGGATTGTTGCTTGTACATAAGTTTTGTACATCTCACAACAACAGAAGAATTTGTCTAACATGAATGATGATGAGGACATATTCAAACTAGTTAAACAAAATGTTTAAAATTGCATCTGAACTATGTTTGTATCAACCTTTATTTGGATCTTGATTTAGAATGCCTGCCACTCAAAATCTTTTATCCTGTGTTCATGTAAACAAGATTAACAGCTTAAGTTATTTGTTTGCCACTTTCTTCAGGTAACTGAGAATGGGAAGCAAGAACGGCATCTTGTAGCTACGGTTGGAAAGTTCAGTGTGATATGGGACTTCCAGCAGGTGAAGAAGACTGCTCACGAGTGCTATCGGAATCAGCAAGGTCTTAAGAGCTGTTATTGTTACAAGATTGTGTTGAAGGATGAGTCCATTGTGGAAAGTCGTTTCATGCATGACAACTATGCTGTCAGTCACTCTCCAGAAGCTCCATTAGTGGTCGCCACTCCAATGAAAGTCAGCTCTATCAGCTTGTCTGGCAAGAGATCACATGGATGAGCTTTTATTATTAATGTTGATATCTCAATTCAATAATATGTTTCATCTAACCCTTTTTCAATTGGTCTTGTTTCCTCTTTCACGTAACGTGAATATTATTGTAGTTGATCTTGTTTATACTTGTATCAAGTGCGACTCTCGTTTATTGGTTTTGTGCAGTGTTACGGTGGATTTGGAAATTCAAACAATAAAAACACCACATTGGGGCTTTTAATTTGAATGTTTTTTGTTTTTTTTAACTGTTCTGGCATAACAGAATGAATTTTCACATAAGAAGTGTAATCATAGGACGAGAATTTGCTTCCTTGTCCTTTTGAAGTAATGGAATATGATGTTACTTTGTCCCAAACCCACCAGCATTGTTAAGGTGTGACAGGGCATAATGGAAGAAAGCAGAGCAAGACAAGTGGAAGAAGCATCATGAAGAAGAAGAAAGGAAGGAGTGGTTGGTTATGGGTGGGAGGAGGTCTAAATCAACATTGGTGAATTCCTATTAAGCATGTTAATCATGTGCTTTTGCTTTGACCACCAGACAGACTGACATACACTTCACCTAATGCTGAGTTGCTGACACTTTTGTCTATAAATATCACCTTAAGGTAAGTGTGACCAAATTAAGACGTGAGAATAACGTCAGAAGTAACCTACTTTTTCTTTTGTTATCCATTTTCACGTTTGACCCTTTGTTAACAATAACTCAAGCTAATTACTTGAATTTAATCAGAGTCTCTAATGAATTTTCTTTTGTTAGTAACTCCATATCCACACGTGACTGCACATGTTAAACATTCATGATTGGCAGTGGCTTGTCTTCTGATAAAAGTGAGTAAAAAGCACGTCATATTAAAACTGTGAGAGATGTGGCAGTCAATTTGTCTGTAAGGAATAAGCTAGCAAGCATATCAGGACCCCAGTCCCACTTTCCTACCCTTATCATCAGGTAAGATTTTGATTTCCCCACTGTTTAACTGCCATAACTAACGTACCGACCCAATTTTCCCAGTCACCAAACAGGCAATAGACAAATGAACAAAATAGAAGTAACTGTAGCTTGAACCAAAAGGGGGGGAAGATCAGCCAGTAACCATATATATATATATATATAATGAACTTCTCTAACTGAAAGGAACTGATTCCAGTGTTATGCTCAAACAGCTTTTTAGAGGTTGCAAGGGCCAAGAGAAACTGATTCCAGTGTTATGTTGGTATATTGCCACAGTAGACATGGGAGGCCAAGCTGAAGCGATTAGAAAGAAAATGACTGTGACAGTGAAAAGAAAACTTGCCCAC
>JANSVB020000458.1:4323063-4338921 GCA_025504935.2 Erythroxylum haughtii
ACCCGAACTGACTCCTTCGTCTTCTTTTCGAATTCCGCAACTGTTTTTCTTCGTCTGTATTTTTATCGTCTGTATCTCTGTGTCTGTATTTGCGTCTGCTTTACTATTCGCATCTGCGTCTGCGTCTGCGTCTGCTTTTCTATTTGCGTCTGCTTTTCTTAGCGTCTGCGTCTGCATCTGTGTCTGTATGACTTCGTCTGTATGACTTCGTCTGTATTGCTTTTCTTTTTATTGATTATCTTTGTTATCCATCAAAATCATATCTAAGTAAAGTCATTTGGGCTTAACATATCGATCTTGTGATAGAAAAGCTCGATATAAAGACTATATAAAAATTAAGGTCTCCTACAGTTGCTTAGATTAATTGTAAGTATAAGGAATTCCTGACCCATTAGGGGAGCTTACGTACTAAGAAAACTGTAGAAAGGCCTAGACCACGTGTCAGGAAACATTTTTCCTAAAGGCCCTGGGAGATTCGAAGACGTTTGGAGCTCGGAATCGGTATCGGAATAAGATATGGAATCGAAATTCAGGTATTCCGCATTACCTTCATTTTTGATCCTTTCATATAGATCCGGGATACGTAATAAAGTCTATTTTACGTATTACATGTGATATTAGAGTGATTACGTGATTGGATTGCTGAAAACGATGGTTTTTTTGGTTTTTCATCTCATTTGGTTTTCCTTGATTTTTGATTCGTTTTTTCAGTTTTTTATGTATATAATTACATAAAAGTAGTATACATAAGACTAGCTATGAAAAACGGGCTGAACGGAGTGAAAAACGGACTCCCGAGATACCAGAAATTTCCTGCAGCGTTGGAGGGGGAAACGTGGCGCATGCAGTGCACGCTCCTGGCAGAGCAACAATAAGCAATGGCACCACTCAAACCGCGGCGCGACACGTCGCTCAATGGAGAGATGAACTAGCGCCTGCGCATGCCACGCAAGTGCCAGATACTGCGCCCACCCATCAGCACTTGTGTGTGCCACGCACGTGTGCACCAACGTGGCGGTCCATGTCAGCGGTTGACATCAGCCGTACAGATGTGCTACAGTAATTTTAAAAAAACACACAAAAATTCTAGATTTTCCGTAAGGGTACCTCGGGATGTTTTGGGTCAGTTTCTAGGTCCGAAAAATTTATAAAGTAAGTTTTTTCATTTTTCTGGATTTATTACATTAGTAATAAATTAAAGTTTAACTCTACGAAAAGGAATTAAAGTATTCTGGATCCGATTTTCAGTGAATTTTCATGCTTTAAACATTGTATGGGGAGATACATGAGGTTTTCGTGTCTCGGGTCTAATGTTTGGTGTTCGGGATTACATGATAGTCGATCGAAAAAAGAATTGAGGCATTCTAAAGCCATTTTGAGTAAATTTTCGTGCAACGAACTTGCCATAAGGGAGATACATGAGGTTTTTGTATCTCAGGTGGTTGGTTCGGTATTCGGTGATGCACGATAGTCACTCTATTGAGATTTTTCTTTTACAAAAGTCTTAAATGAAGTTTTCGAAAAATGTCTTCAACACGAGTGTGTGACAATAAGACTGTGCATTCGAATTTTTGCATTTATTGATGTTACATTGTCTCATATGGTATGCCCATAAAGAATATGAGGATAAAATAAAGATGTATCCCTTGTGTTTGTGGATTTTTTGAGTGCTGATGAGGATGTAGTCATCACAATGGCCTTTCAAGTCAGTATTTTCAGTTGTTCTGCTTACATGATAAGGGATGTCTCTGGTCTCATGTTCGATGATTTTTCCCACAGGTCTTGGCCTTACATGATGTTTTGAGATGTGCATAAAGGCATTAGATAGAGGAAAGTCGTTGCTTGAATGATCTATTCGCCCACAGGTGGTAGCGTCATGAGAGTTGATGATTTGTACTCTAATCGCTTTTATGTGTGGAGGTCTAGTTGCATATATCATGTATTCAGCACACAGGTGTTTCATAATATGTGTGACCGGATTTTCAATAAAGATACTATTCAATGGCTTTAGTATCGCTATTGTCCTACATTAGTGCTGATTTAAAGATTATCATCTTGAAGTCACCTTTTCAGTCATCTAAATCAGTGTCGCCATTGAAACCCTATTCGGTTTCAATTTAAAGAAGTGGACAGAGGATGTAATGAATGTTATGGAGATAGCTATGATTGATGTGACTATAAGGACGGATAGGCCATCTCCACCTACATCCATGAACTTAAAAACTCATAAAGTAGTCTGTAAAGCCTAGGATCGGTCTAACAGATTATATTTGATGACCATTAAGAGATTCATTCCTAACCATCTGTTCAGTAGACTTCCGGACACAGACATAGCGAAGAAGTTTCTTGATAATGTCTCCCAGAGGTACATAGTCTCATCTGGTGTTGAGACAAGTGCCTTGATGAAAGTATTATTCTCCATAAAATATACAGGGAAAAAAAGGGGAGTAATGGAGTACTTATCGAAAATAATTCATTTTCACAGTAGGTGAAGATATTGAGATTTCAATGCTTTGATATCCCATTGTGTTGCTGAGGTAGAGAAACTCAAGTTTTGCCACCCCTACAGTCCTCGAAGAAGCTTAAGGGAAGATAAAGATGAAGCCTGTTAAGTTCAAAAGTAGAAAGTTCAAATCTTCTCCACGTGCTGACGCTGGTCAAATCAGTTCTGGTAAAGGTCCTTAGGACATAAAGAAACCAGTGGTATAAGGTTTAAAGGAAAGATTGTGACCATCAGGTTATTCCTTAGTTTATCAATTATGAATCCAATTTGCAATAGTCACATTAAGTATAGGTGGCTATTTAGTGGAACATCTGATCAAGGTGCTTCCACAATGCAGTAATTCATATCTAGGATAAAGCCAAATAAAGGGAAGGAGAAACTGATGGTTCACAGCAATAAAGAGGTGGAAATCATATCTATAGGGGATGTATGTACTGAACTTTATAGTAAGGTTCATTTGATTTTTACATGACAAATTTTATATATGATCTTTTGATCAATTTAGGACACTGAAGGTTGACGTTTTGCATTTAATACTTTTATTGTACAGTTGCTATTTAATGCAAAACATAAAGGTGCAACTTTCTTGTCATATGGTTTATATAGAATGTGTCTTACCCCGAATTAGATTTATACTTCTTCGTATCTTGCTAAACAAGTCATGAAGGACCTGATGAATGAGAAGTCATACATGTTGTGACATAAAAGTTTAAGCCACATTTCCAAAGCTAGGATTGAGAGATTGATCAAGGAAAGCATTTCACAATTCTAGATTAAGATGATCTGGAAACATGTGCTGATGATTGTAGGGGTAAGTTGGCTAATAAGGGCACTGAGGTCAACTCATGCTTCTAACTTGTTGAGTCTAATACATAAAGATTTCGGTAGACCTCATACAATTGCATTATGCAATTCTGAAAGTATTATGACATTTCTTGGTGACTATTCACATCAAAGTCATGTGTTCTTGCTTAAAGACGGAAGGTTGAGAACCAGTTGGGAAAATTCATCAAGATAGTCAGATTTTACCGTGAAGGAGAATATCATGACAAACATAGTGTTTCAGGATTTTAAAAGGTCCGTTTGCCAAATATATGGAGTCAGTTGAAATAGTGATTTAGTTCACTATGTCAACTAGTTCTGAGCAAAATAGTGTGTTGCCAAAATGCATAACAGCACCCTAAAGGACTTAAATAAGTCAATGCAGAGCAGAACTAATCTACCTATCTAAAATTTAAAGAACTCAGCCTTGCACACATTCGTGTAAAGGGCTACCCTATTGAGATAGGATAATCCTTATAAAGAAAGATTGCATGTTCGTTCCCTTCATTTCTATTTAGTAAAATATCTCAACCACTTTAGGGCTACAGTAGGAGGGACCAGAATAGTGGAATCACGAACAACTAAGTTATTGGAATACCATGTCTATGATGATGGTGAGCCCTTTGACCCTTCGGATGATAGTAGGGCGGATACTACAGTTGTCACTTATCCACTACTCATACAGTTAGATCTGGTGGATCTAGATCTGTGTATCGTACCTGTACAGGAATAGGAACCCAAATCGGTACACACAGAGATCCCTAGGAGTACAAGATCTAATACAGTTAAGTAAATCCATTGGAGTGAGATGACATGCTATCCCATCTGACAACATAGTCTATCAGGTGTACTGGACTATGTTATTAGACATATTACAGACCCACTTACTTTTACAGAAGTTGTTTCTAGACCCAATGCAGATGTGTGGTGGGATGCGATGAATGACGAGATGCAAGCCATGAAGCATAGTAAGGTCTAGGAGCTAGTTGATTTGCATCAGGAACTGCAAGCTCGTCAGTTGTAAAAGTTTAAGACTTAAAGGATTTCAGGATAAAGTTTAACGATTTATGGGCTCGCTCAATCGCCTTAAGGTTCACTCAGAAAAAAAAGTTGACTTTGTGTTACCTTTTCTCTCGTATCCTCGTAAGATACATTTGGAGTGACAAAAGCAATTGTAGCTCATGATGATATGAAGTTACATCAGATGGCTGTCAAAACTACCTTCCTGAATAAAGACCTTTATGAAGTGGTCTATATGGTACAATCTATAGGGTCCCAGGATCTAGACAGTACTGACAAGGTTTGCGAGTTATGCAGATCAATATATAGTTTACAATAAACCTCCTGAAAGTGATACCTTACATTTGATGAGGTTATGGTCTCTTCCGACTTCTTGAAAAATAGGTTAAAAGATGCCTGTACTATGAAGTTGAGGGGAGCAAAATTATCTTCCTATTACTGCATGAGGATGATAAATTGTCCACATCAAATCACTTGACCATGTTGTATGAGGATAAGTAACTTTTGGTCAATAACCTTAATATAAAGGACCTTAGTATGGCATCTTTTGTCCTAGGTATTCGGATTTACCAGGACATATCTCAACACTTTTCAGATCTCTCAAAGAATGCATACATTGAGCAGGTGTTACAAAGGTTTAATACGGTTGATAGAAAACTTGTCGTGACACCTGTCTCTCATAGTGAAAGATAATCTTTGGTACAGTATCCAAAGAATAAAGTAAAGAGAGATTATGAGGAATGTTTCATATTCTAGTACAGTGGATAGCTGATGTATGCTCGGCTATGTACTAGATAGGACATTGCATTCACTGTTTGATTGTTTGGTCAATATCTAGTTAATCTAGTTATAGACTTTTGGAATGCAGTCTAGCGAGCGTTCAGATACTTGAAGGAATCAAGGATTATATATTGACATATAGAGAAGTCAACAGACTAAACCTCGTAGAGAATTCAGATTAAAGTTAGCTATGTGTTCGAATGATCAAAAGTTCACTTAAGGTTACAGTTCAAGTTTGTAGATGGTTCAATGTCGTAGAAGTTTGTCATAGAGACACGTGTAACTTCCTCGACTAGGCATGCAGAGTCCATGCTAAGGGGCTACTTCGCATATGGTTTAGCTTAGAAATTTGATTTCTGAGTGGTCTGTGGTCCATTCAGTAGCTAGACCCATTAGGTTTTACTGTGGTATTCTTCTTACAATGTTGTTTAATAACAACGAAGAATATCACAGGGTCATAGCATTTAAAGATCAATTATTTGGTCATAAAGGTGTTGTTATGAAAAGGTGAAATTAAGGTTTGGAGGATTTAAGGACTGAGGAACTGTGAGTCGATCCTTTAACTAAAGGATTTCACCCACTTGTATTTATGACACAATTATACAATATGTGTGTTTTGATGTCCTTATACATTGCTAATTAGGAGATCGTTATGTTTTCTCCATGTACATTTGTACATTTTAAAATATTATGATAATATGATGGTTCATTGATAAAGATGATCATCATTTATCCTCAGTATTACGTATTATCATATATTGTCATAATACAAATGAAAGTCTTAAGATTTGTGTCGATCTTAAGCATTTGATGATCATCGGGCATATATACAGATTGACCTTGTGCCTATGTCATTTAGACATATACAGTTTAATATAGATATCTATAAAGTTTGACATGACATAGGGGGATATAAGTTTTTAATTCCATAAAGGTTCTCTAATGCTGTTTAGCATTCAGTTGGAGAACATAAAGGTTTTCTCTAATACTGTTTAGCATTCAATGAGAGAAAACAGAATTTCTATAATGCAGTTTAGCATATGCGATTTAGCATAAAGTTGGAAAAATCAAGACCTACAAACGAAGATGATACAATTTAGATCATAAAGGTATTATCGTAGTTTGTCATACTCCATTTTCCCATTCATGTCAGTGAGGTATTAGGTATTCGTGATTGTATTGGAACTGTGTCGCATATGACACATATATCTGATACTTTTCGGTATGGAAAGCCTTGCGGGATAGAATGATGAACTTTCATTATCTTTGAATCAAATGTTTTATTTTTAAAACTTAGTCAACTAATACAGTAGCGTGGCTTAACCGAGTTTTTTAAATTATTTTTAAACTAGAGTCTACTGCAATTAATGCTTGTCCAAAGGGGAGATTGTTAGACATTTTTGTCCGTAGGGACAATTTTGTCCGTGTCTTATAAAGTTGGACAACATTAATTGAAATTTTAGTTTTTAAATAAATTATCGGTTAAATTGCGTCATTTGATCTAGATAAAGATAATAAAGTGGCCCAATAAATAATCTAGATTAATGGGTTGAAGTTCGGGTGAAAAATAGGTCCCAATTAGTGTGGGCCGGGTCCATATCGATCTTGTGATGGGAAAGCCTGATATGGAAGCTATATAAAGGTTAAGGTCTCCTGCAGTTACTCAGATATATCATTCACGAGCATAAGAATTTCCTGACCCGTTAGGGAAGTTTGTATTGTGAGGAAACTGTAGAAAGACCTAGCCCGTGAATCGGTGAACACTTTCCACTAAAGGTTCCAGGGGATTCGGAGACATTTAGAGCTCAGAATTGGCATTGGAATCAGAGATGAAACCGAAATCTAAATATTCCGCATTACCTTCATTTTTAATCCTTTCATGTAGATTCGAGATACGTAATAAGGTTCACATTACATATTACAAACCTAACATGCCGCTTATTATAGTACTTACCAAAGAATCTTCCAACAAGTATCTACCAAAAGTATCTGCACCAGAACCTTACAAGAATCAAAGTATAATATTCAGGAAAGTTGCCTTTATTTCTGTCGAGTTCACCTCAACATAATTCTTCAAATAGAGGGGAGCAGAAAAACTTAGTCAATGTTTTGATGCACTTGAGTCGAGGGTCACCATTCAAGTTACAGTTCCTAGTGAAAATTGGCTCGCTCGTAAGAAAGCAGATCACATTTGGGTCAATCGACCTATCAGAGGTTTCCCTCAACGATTCTTGAGGAAACTGATTTTCTGTTAGCGGAAGCTTGATTGATAGTTGAAACATAAATTGTAGGCTTCCCAAACAACACAACCTGAAGACGAAAATTGAATCGATGACAAGTATCCTTTTAAGTTTTAGAGTTTTGTATACTTTGTTTATATATTGAAGTAGAAGAAGCAGTTACAGAACTCACATTGCACTTTTTTCAATCATCAGTTGAAGCATCTGGTTCGACAGTCTTTAACCTTTTGATTTGAGTAAGGATTCAAAACATAACTTCTCTCCTTTTTCTTCATCCACAAGATTCTGATCTGAAACGTCTGTAAGAAAGTAAAGCTTTCAGTGGAAACAGTAATAAGAAACAAATGAGTCAATGTATTGACCATATAAAGTATCCAGGCATCCAGCCAGTAGTCTAACTGCAAGAAACCAAAAGTCTGAAACTTGCCAGTAGTCGAGGATATTAAAAATCTCCTCTCCACTAGGATTTAGATTCCAGTAGAAATTTTTATGCTTTGCAATTGATGAACTACATGAGTAGGAAGTGCAAATATGTGACAGAGAGGCAGAACAATCCATATCGGTACGTACTCATCCTAAACAGTTCTCCAGTACTCAACACTCCAAAGCATTTCGTACTAAAGCAAAAAAAACAAGTTCATTTGAATTCTAGGAGATAATATATGATGTTAATGTTACCTATGATGTCATCAATCATAAGATCAGATAGATGACGTATGGGCCGCATATCTGAGGTTCTTATTAATCCACCAGCAACAGCACAAGTCCCTTCTTCATGACTTACCTTGGTACAAAAGTCACTACATTGTTGAGAATCTTGAGATGCCGCATCATGTTGTTTGAAAGAAGATGTAAAATAAAATAACCATGGACTTCTCCGAAGAATATCAGAATCAACTGTGCTTTCCAACACAGGCTTAACTTTGTCTTTCTTGTGGTGACCATCATATAGACCCACGATTGGAAAAATAATAGAGACGAATATGCAGGTGAAAATAAACAAAAAAAGGAGAAAAAGTATTCATGCTTTTGGTATTTGTTTAAGTCCATTTCACGTTCTTCCACTTCTGGCTTTTGGAAAGGAGGGGAGGGGAAGTCTCTATGACTAAGATTAAAATCCCTAACCTGAGGTGGGTGAGTACAATGTTCTCGTTGCAGCTGTTGATATTGACGTGGTCTGCATCTGATATCTTGCTGACAACTGCGAAGAGAAATGGAATGATGCAATTCATTAACAAAAGATGCTTATAAGGAATTAAGATACAGATTATGTTTCTCATTTGTCCACATTGATGATGATTCCTGAGGTCAATTTATGAATAAATGGAAAATTAGACTAAGCCATTCATTAGAGCTCAAGTAAATATGTTACTAATTTTATACTTCATTATTTAACTTCGAAAAAAGTATTCTATAGAAAATAAATAATTACATGATTTTCCATTAATGTTATGATAACTTCTAAGTTTCGAACATTGACAAATTGCTTGGGGGCAACACACTGCATATTTTCTGTTTGGTTCAACTTTTGAAGAGTGAATAATCACTTTTTCTAACTCAAAAGTTGTTTTTAAGAAAACTGAGTGTTTGATTTTAAAATTCAAAAACACTTTTTTCATAGAAATAGCTTTTTTGAAAGCTAAAATACAGTTTTTTGAGAAGCTCAAATTTGAAGCTTTAAAAAAAATACTTTTTTAAGTAGATTTTCCAAATCAATTAAGGAGTCTATTTTTTAGTCCCTTTATCTTTATGTTTTACAGATAATTCTCACAATTCCCACAAACACATCTTCACGTTTATTTTGATATTTATATAATATTATTAGACTTTTTATATGTTTTAATATTTATTTTTATATTAGTTTTACTTATATTATAATTCATATAAAAATTTTGGTTATATATATTTTTATTTATATTTTATATAGTTAATAATTAATATATTGTGCTTTGCATATTATTTAATATATTTTAAATAATTTTTATATACATAAATAATTTTTATTACAAAATAAAATATAATTAAAATTAAAAGTGTTTTTTATTTTTATGTTGCCAAACAGTCTATTGTTTGAAGCTTTTTTAAAAAAGCTTTTTTTAATGACAGCTAAACAATCAACTGATTTTTTAGAAAAACTCTTTTTAGAAAAACTCAACTAAAAAAACTCTACTGACAAAAACTTTACTGATATAAGCCTATCCAAACAGGCTATTAATTAAACTAAATAGTTATACAGGAGAAAAAATTGAAAATAATGGTTTAATGAGTGTAAAACATTTGAGGCTAACTTTAATATATAAGCAAACAAGTAGAACACCCCTGTAGGATTTTGAAAGAGAGAATGGATTGATGTTAACCAAACAGGATCCAGTATAGAAGCTAGGTAGGGTAAAAAGTTCATTTTCTTATTTCACCCCATTTGGTAGGGAAGTGGTAATATGAAACGCCACATAAATTCTGGTTTCTTACGTTAAAATGTGAATAAAAGCTAGTCAATGAACAAAAAATCCTCAAAAAGAGAAAGACCTAGCCCCAGTACTTATTAACAACACAAGAAGTGGAAGCCTGAAAAGTTGCTACAAGTTTATTATTTTATCTGTCAGGTTTTTCATCATTTTATCTAAGTATAAAAAAGGATAATTGGTAGTTTACCAAGAGAGAAAGAATCAGTTTGTTTTCAATAAGAATCAGTTTGTTTTCAATTTCTTACATTTTATCATCACACCCAGTCCGAAGTTTTACAATAAAGCGAAACCCGAGGAGGTTTGATAGTACGCAGCCTTATCCCTACATAATAAAGAGGCTATTTTCGATAACCCACATGCAGATATGACAATAAAAGAGTGATGCAGGTTAAAGAATAAATAAGTAAAATTGACACGCTAAATTATTATGTAAATAAAATCACAATAAATATATAACTAAATAAAAAAAATATAACTCAACTTTCAAAAATATTTTAAAACTAAAATATAACGAAATATATTATCTATTTATCTTTAGAAAAGCACCAATACCTAAATGAAAATAGAGCAATAAAGCATCAAAGAACAAGACTTTGAATCATACAAAACACGAAAAATAAAACATGTAGAAACACAAAACGTCTGAAACCATAAGATCATTAAGCATATAAATTTAATCTTGACATAAACCCAACAATATTAGATGCAAAGAGATCAACATAATAAAACTTAGAAAGCATTAAACACTAAACCAAACAAAGAACCTAAAAAAACATAAAGAATAGAAATTTCAGAAAACCCAACAAAACCTAGAAAACACCAAAGCAGAAAAAACTGATTAATCAAAAACCATACCCGAAACGAGGAGGCTGCGGAAAAGGAAGAGAGAGTGAGTGCGTCAAGAAAGAGGAAGAGCAACATAGAGAAACTTATGTGTTGAATACTAATATTAATATCAAAACAATAAAAACTACAACCAACTGTCACTTTGTGATCTACCATTTTATAACCAACGACCACAAAGAAAGTTTCCTTTTTATTTTCTCCAAAAGAGGAAAAGAAAAATTAACCTTTTTTTTTTTGAAAGACGAAAGAAAAATTAACCTGTTTGTTGTAGATATTGAAAAGGTACCAAAGCCAAACAACAATCCAAGCACTGAAGTTTTTCCAAAGCTAGTTGTGAAAAACTAACCTCTATGTTACCCGTATCTATTTTCATTATAAGTGGCAAAACATGAAAACCAACACCTTACACACATCTTTACCCAAAACCTTAGTATAATACGTTGTCTGTCCCTACTAGTATACGCGTTCAGAGGTCCACCCATGTTCTCGATCTCCTCCTTTAGCTTCCTCACAGATCTCGTCTTAGTGTTGCTTCGTCATAGGATTTAAAGACCCCAAGAACAAATACCAAATTCTAAAACCCAAATACGACTAGAAATACAAACATAAAGAACACACCTTGGATTGGTTAGAGGAGCTTGGAGGAGAGGAATCTGGGGATGAGGGAAAGGCAAGATAGGTTACACACATACACTTCTTGGAGTTTAAAGCAGAACCCAAAACAGACAACTATCATACTTTCATCACCATAAAAAAAACAAACAAGAAGCTCGCAAAAACCTTATGAATCTTCAAAGACAACCTCAAATCCTCCAAAAGCACCTAGGTAAGAGAGAAACAACAACAACAACCAACACAACCGATATTTTCTACCTGCTTTTGATAGTAAAGTAAAGCAATTAATAAAAGATAGATAATAAGTAGTGCTTCCCAATTAATACTCTCCTGAGATTCACACTTGATCACGCCCTAAAATTTTATTATCAGCAAATAAACTCTTACATTTGACTCAACATAGTCTTTGTTTCTTTCCCTTTTTTGTGAATTTGAGACCCATCATCCCCTGAAATGAGCAGTGCAAGGTCTCCACAACTTGAAAATTAATGGAGGAAGATACCCATCTAAGATTTAATCAAAACCCCGTATCAAGAATCTATTCGTTCCCTAGATCTACTTCTGTTATCAATCCCGCATGATCAGCAAAAGAAGATAAATAGACAATAACCCATAATCAGCAGTTGGGAACAAGTAGCTAAATTAAGCATGAACTTATGCAAATCAAAGAAGAAGCGAGATGAGATCTAGGCAGATTTAGGTAGAGAAGAGATAAGAATAGAAGGAACCTAGCCGCTGTTGAACTAATTATCAAGCCTTCTTCTTGACACTAATTATCAAGCATCATAGAAAAAAAAACTTTTCACCAAGGAACCAGATCTCAACAAAATTTCCAGCGACTCTGATTCTTCCATAGTTCTAGCAGATGCAACAAACAAAAAATAGAAACAGAAGCAGAGAAACAAAGACTAAATTAACATGCTCCTTATTCATTTAGCCTGCTCAAAGCATTCCAAAAACAAATAACAGCTCAATAAGAGATTGAATTCTTAAAAACAAAAAATTATATGACTTCCAATCTTTGAAAAGGGAAAAAATTCTTTATACATATGGAGTTGTATGTATATATAAATACGTGATTCCTTTAAGCCTCTCTTTTTTTTAGTAAACTCCATATAATAAGTCAACGAAGAAGGAAAATAACAACTTCTCTGGAAAACTAAAAACTTGAACTTTTTTCCTTGCTTGGAAATAAGTTACCACCTTGTTTCACTATTTCTACCTAAAAGAAATCTTATATTTGTTTCCGATTTATGAAGAAAACCTCCGTTTATTACAAACTGCTCATCCTATATAATTTCTATGCAACTATAAATCCGAACACCTAAACAAACTTAAATATTTTGCATATATATACTCCAAATACAATAATCACAAATTAAAGCTAGAAACTTCCAACTACACAAAACCAAATACAAGAAACTAACCGCAAATTCAGACAAGAAAATAGAAAGAAAATGTGATTACTGATGTCACATTCTTATTCTGAAACGAGAAATTTTTAGAACAATCAGCATCAGTAGTACCAGTAACGGAAGAGTCCGAGCTCGAAGCAGTCAACTTGCTCTGACACCTATCCACTGCCACTACATGATAATAATATATATACATGTCTATTATAGAAAAATGAAAATGCAGAATGTTATTACCTTCTGCCATTGATGTTGAGAGATTTCAGACAAATATGAGAAGGCTCTTCTAAGCTTTTAGTAAATGCAAGAGATGGTGTATGCAGAATATTGTTAAGCCTAGGGACCCAATCTCCTTATATTCCTTGTTGTCTTCCATCAAAACAATGAAAGGACATGACGGGTCATAGTGGATGGACATGAGGTTTCAGAATGAATAAACACGACCTATCATAAAGGAAACCAACGAATAACAATCTCCCACGTGGGTCGTAGATGTAATCTAAAAGTCATAAAACCTCTACTTAATTAAAGAAACCAAATGCACGAATCATGGCAATAAGTCCTCTAAATGTGAGTATTATTTTCCATGTATCACGATGCATCTTTATTTCTTATGCCATTGTAACTAAATGAATAAACCTTTATGTTTATTATAGGTCCACAATAGTTGCAATTCTCAAAATAAAAATGTGTACACCACAATGAGAAAAACAACTAATTAATAAGAGTTTCATAAAAGTATATACATAAATCACATGATGGAACTAAGTCCCATTCTAGCAACATGATCCTTAAAACTCTTTGGTGGCATGCCTTTTGCTAAAGGATCAGTCATCATTAATTCAGTGCGAATGGGTTGAATGATCACTTTATTCTCGTTGACACGTTTCCTAATGGCTAAATACTTAATGTCGATGTGTTTACTTTGTCTACCACTCTTGTTGTTTTTGGCCAAGAAAACAGCAGTTAAATTGTCACAGTACATTCTTAATGGCTTATAAATAGAATCCACAAATCTAAGCCCAGATATAAAACTATTCAACAATAAACCATGTGATGTAATCTTAAAATAAGAAACAAACTCAGCCTCTATGGTAGAAGTAGCAGTCAAAGTCTGCTTTGAACTCCTCCAGGATATGGCTCCACTGGCAAACATAAATACATATCTAAATGTTGATTTTCGTGAATCATCACAACCAGCAAAGTATGAATCCGAGTAGCCAATTATTTCGAGATTTTCAGTTCGTCTATACATAAGCATGTAATCTTTTGTCCCTTGAAGGCACCTCATCACCTTTTTGGCAGCTCTCCAGTGATCTATACCTGGGTTACTCTGATATCTTCCTAATATTCCAACGAAAAATGTAATTTCAGGGCTTGTACAAACTTGAGCATACATTAAGATCCCTACTGCAGAAGTATATGGAATATTTTTCATTTGTTTCCTTTCAACCTCATTTTTCAGGCACTGGTTCAAATTGAACCTATCACCCTTCACAATAGGTGCTATACTCAGTGAACAATCTTTCATCCGAAATGTTTCTAAAATCTTACTGATATAGGTTTCTTGGGATAGATTTAAAATGTATGAGATCTGTCCCTATGGATCTTAATAACAATCACATAAGATGCCTCATCTATATCCTTCATATCAAAAATTTTAGAAAGGAACTGTTTTACCTCATATAGCAAACCTTTGTTATTTGTGGCGAGTAAAATATAATCCAGATATAGAACAAGGAAACAAATTTTACTCCCACTAACTTTTAGATATATGCATTGATCCATGATATTTTCTACAAAACCATATGAAGAGATGATATCATAAAATTTTAAATACCATTGACGGAAGGCTTGTTTCAATCCTTATATGGATTTCTTAAGCTTACACACCAAATACTCACCATCACTAGAGGAGAATCCTTCCAGTTGTTTCATATAAACTTCTTTCTCTAGGTCTCCATTTAGGAACGTTATTTTCACATCCATTTGATGTAGTTCCAAACCAAAATGGGCAACCAATGCCATAATCACTCGCAAGGAATCCTTTTTAGATATAGGAGAAAAGGTCTCCGTGTAATCGATTCATTCTTATTGAGTAAATCCTTTGACAACAAGTCTAGTTTTATATCTTTCAACGTTCCCTAATGAGTCCTTTTTTGTCTTAAAGACCCATTTACATCCAATGGCCTTTGCACCATTAGGAAAATTGACAATATCTCAGACTTTGTTAGATGCCATATAATTCATCTCATTTACCATAACATTGTATCACAATTGAGATTCATTGCAACTCATAGCTCGTGAAAACGTTTCAGGGTCATTTTTGGCTCCAATGTTATATTCAGCTTCTTGTAAATACATAATGTAATCACTCGTTATTGTTGATTTTCTATCTCTATTTGATCTTCTTAATATTGTGTTAGTGCCCTCCTAGGGAGGAGCTTGTACAACTTGTTGCTCAATAACCTGTGGTGATTGCTGAACAATCGGATCTACAAGATTGTCATCAGCAGCTTGTGGAACTTCAATGATTGGTTGTTCACCTCCCATTTGACTTTTAGGGATGCTTTGAATGACAATCAATCTATTACTTGAAGTAGGAGTTTGTATTTCACAATGATCCTTCTCAAGAACTAAGTCCTGAGATTGATCAGTCCCACTAATCAAGTTATTTTTAATAAACTTTGCATTTTTTGATTCTACAAACTTAGTACTATAAGATGGAATCTGTATCCTTTGGATCTTTCAGCATATCCAATGAAATACCCATTTATAGTCCTTGGATCCAGTTTCTTTTCTTGTAGATTATAAACTCTTACTTCAGAAGGACATCCCCAAATACGTATATGTTGTAAACTCGATTTCTAAACTTTCCATAACTCAAATGGTGTTTTAGAAATAGCCTTGGTTGGAGCTCGATTTAATATATACACTGCCGTTTTAAGAGCTTCAGCCCATCAGGATTTAGGAAGTTTAGAGCTGCTAAGCATACTCCTCACTATGTCGAATAATGTTCGGTTTCTTCTTTCTGCTACACCATTTTGATCCGAAGACCCAGGCATAGTGTATTGAGCTATTATCCTATGCTCATGAAGAAACTACGTAAATGGACCAAGTACTTGTCCACCCTTGGTTTATCTACTATATAATTA
>JANSVB020000458.1:4351665-4368554 GCA_025504935.2 Erythroxylum haughtii
GGAGGGGGCGGGGAACAGTAACGGTTTCCTCCGAGTTCTGTTTTGCACGATTTCTGTCATTTTTTTACTTTTTGAGCTGCAAATCCCACATTCTGCATGGATAGAACTGGGGAAAGTTAGCAAAGTTTTCAATTTTGGAGAAGAATAACAAACCCAGAAAAGTATCTTACATTGTGCAAACAAAATTCACACGTACAAAGAATCTTGAGGGAGCGAGAAGAGATAGTTAGGGAAGTACGAGAGAAGATAACAACGAAGAAGCAGGAGAGAGAGAAGAGCTGAGTTAGGTGCGTAAGAAAGAACAGATGAGAGTTACAGAAGGAAGTTTATAAGAGGAGGAAACGAAAAACCTGCTGTGTTTTCTCCTCATACTGATCTCAACGTAGAGGTATAAAGAGGGGAAAAATATAAAAGACGTAGTTAGAAGAAACGTACGTGTCCGATGCCAAGTATGAGTATCGATTTCCAGGAGTTACTGAAGAATTACTGGCAAAATCATTCAATTATTTGAGCTCATCACTTAAATATTGATCATTAAAAAATTAATTAATAAACGAGTAGCTGAAATTTATCCTAAAGTAAACAGAATAATAACACAGCTTATTCAATAATCTTGATGCCTAAACTTTGAGGGAAACTAAATTTAAATTATCAATAATTCTTTATCGAAATATCAAGAAAGTATCGTAGTTAAAATCAATCCCGACTATCATAGCTCATGAAATTAACTAAAACCCATTATAATTTTTATCTAATTGGTAATTCCTCTCACAAATTTTTGCTTATATCTAGGTTTATATCTAGGTTTAAATTTACAAGTTTTTAATTTTAGTTTTTCACTACTACTATGTCGTTTTGTTTGTGGACTCCTTTAACTTGCCAGCAGTTGTGCAGCTGGTAAGTTGCTTCTTGATGTATTTGCCAAATTTTTGTGGCCTGAGTCCTCTTGAGTTTTTAAAAGCCTCCTGCATTTGAGGGAACGGAACAACCGACTTTACAAGCAAGTCGAGCGAAGTACGTATGAGCTTGCAGATAGCATTGTTAATTTGATTAGGGAAGCCATTATTGTGAATGGGAAGCAGAATTCTATTCACCTAGCTTCGAGGAGGCGTTGGTTTCTGTGAGTTTTAGTGGTTGGTCTGTTTTGTGCTAAAGGGAAGTAGGGGCTGTTTTTGTTCCCTTTCTCTCCTTTTGCAGGCTGTATTATATTGTACATTGTAGCTTTACCAGATTTTGTTAATATATTCATTACTTAAAATTAAAAAAAAAACAACAAGGAGAAGATAGATTGCTAAAGGAAAAGATTCAAAGGCAAAGGATTTGGATACAAGAAGAAGGAGAGGATAGCGCAGCGAGGATTTAAAGCTGTAGCAAAGGAGTCGGTAATACTCCTCATCTTGTTTATGTTTTTATTATCCTTATACCATATCATGTATGGATTAGCATGATGATTTGGATTTGTTGTTTCCGCTGGAAAAATGATTTCATAAAAGTTTTGAAATCTACCATTTCCCCAAATATAGCATACTTTCTTTTTCCGATCCAATATATCATCATCAACTAATGACCTTACTTAGTCCACATAAATTAAGGGCAAGTACTTAGGATGATGAAGTCAAGGAAGAGGTACTTCAAGATGAAGAAGCATATAGATTATGAAGAAGAAATAGGAGACAAGACACTATGCACAAGAGCTTTAAGCAACAATATGTTTGTAACAATTTTACAATGTGTTGCTTAAAATTAGTATAATGAATATTTTATTGCCTTTGATAATATTAAGAAGCGATAATAATAAATTGTTACCTTTATTAAAAAAGACAATAAAATTATAAAATGATTGTTTTAAATGGGGATATTAATTATAATTATTATTGAAATAAAGTGATATCCTTAAGACTTCTTAAGTTATTAACCCTTTATCATGAAATTTAATTAAATATCACTACACTGTGAAAATTTCTATCTTTTGTTAATAGCTTTGGTCTAGAGTATCAACACCTAATCCTCGACTGATTAGTTGAAATGTCTTTCTAATTTCATAAGAATGCATTTATTGATTTATGAATTTCACTATTAGGTTTAACTTTAATTCAAATGATTTATGTCGACCTATTTCTAAGTTTGCATGCAACTCCTTTTAGTTATGATAGATCGATTTATACAAAAGGATTGTTCTATCTCAATGGCATGAAATCATACATCAATCAATATTCTAAACAAATTAATTCAAGAACTAATCAAAACACATAATTAAATCTCAATGAATCAATAATCATATTGCATTAAATAAAGAATCAAATCACAATGTCCATCCCAAGGTTCATCCTACCTAGGCACCAAACAAATTTAGTTCATAATAATAGAAAACATAACCAAAGGATCAGAGAAAGAATTAAAAATAAGAGAATTCATTGTATATCCCCTTTTCCTTAATATAATCTTCTAAAAATTTAATGAAAGAGATTCTCTATCGAATCTCTAATCAATCTCCGCTTCTCTGATGCTTTTTGGTTTAGAATTATGTCAAAACTCTCATTTTAGCTCTAAAACATCGACCCTTTTCAATTAGCCTTCATATTGCCTTTTACATTTTGTTATCAGGATTTCTAGAATGCACATGATCAACCACACAATCGTGTGTATGACCATGTCTCTCATTCTTCTTCAAAAATCATATATAAACACATTCTTACAAGTTTACATGGCAGTGGGCACTGTCATACCCTTCACTTACACAAGTATGCCCATATTTACACAGACAAAACATCTTTGAAACAATACATGCTTATAAAGACTTACGCGTTCCTTTATGTGGCTATTTAATTACTTATAAGGTCGTGTTCTTCATCAATACAAGCGTGTCCCTAAATATATCTCCACTTCTTTATTTTTCTACCCAATTTCACCCAAATTCTCCTCTTTTCGATCCATAAAGCCAATTAAAACCTAAAAACACACTAAGAATTAAATAATTACCAAAAATAACATAATAATCTCAAACAAACAAGCAAAAAAACACACTAAATATGAGAATAAAAATATCATCTATTAAGCATTTATAGAGTATACTAACACTATACCTTTTGCTCCTTGCTTCAATCATCACCTTAATAATTTTCTCATTCTTTTGTCTTTTAGAAATGTGAATATGAATAGGGAAAAAATTAGTTAGTGTAATGCTTGACTTGCGTTCATTTTATTCTCGAAATGCCACTTTACATCAATGGACTTATGACCTTGTAAAATTTCAGTAAGCTCCTATGTGTTGTTCTTTTCAATTGACCTTATTTCCTCTATTATAACTTTTAACTACTTAGAAGATTGAATAAATTCTTCAAAGGTAATAGGTTCATGCCTGTGTATCTTAAAAAATGCAACACATTTCTATCATCATCAAGGCTTAATCAGGAGATACCTCAAAATCTTATAAAGTGATAAAAGGTTGTCTTTATCTCCTGGCCTTTTAGAAACTATAAAAATGTGTGGTGTAGAAGAAGTTGGTGCAATTTACTCATTTATGTTAGGAGCTTTAACTTAGGCTATGTTTAGTTGGGTAGTTATTAATGGAATAGAATAGAATGTAATATTATTTCATCATTTGGGAGAATGATTTATAATAGAATGAAATGAAATAAGATGGAAGGGGAATGTTTTACATTACATCGCATTTCATTCTAAACAGTAAAAATAAGTTACTTCCGATTTGCGGGGTTTAAGATGTAATGTAAAATAATAAACAATATTTCACTATATTACATTATGAACAATTCCATCCCTCCCATTCAACAATTTTTTAATATTACATCCATTTACATTCCATTCCACTCTATTATATTAAAAACCTTACATCCAACCAAACATAGCCTTAATAAGCTTTTTCATTAATTTTAATAAGACATCTTATGAAACTTTATGCACTTCTAAATCCCATTTCCATGCTTCATCTTTAGCAAAAGTTATATTTCTACTAATAATTACCTTATTTATTACTATATTAAACAACTTATCTACCATATATGTAATTAACAATGCTCGTTTTCTCTCTTTGATCATCAAGTTTCATCCTTTTTAATATTGGTACATGGTATGGCGAATACCTTAAGATACTTCACTTTTGACTTGATTGCTTTTATATGAGTAATATTTTCAATACTTCTTGTTAGAGACATGTTCAATAAATAAACAAAATAAGAAAAAATGCCCACCCAAAGAAGCCTCACTTGCTTTGTCTTATTGTCTTATTGCTTCTAATACCTGTTCTTTTTTCCCATTTCCTTCCTCTTAACATTGAACCAAATCCAACCTATAAAACCTTTACACTCAACTTCTCTAATATTGATCTACCTCAGTTTTGTCCTCCCAAGGTTGAAAATAGAAAAGTTACAGTTTCGCTGGACTTGAAAACTCTTCAAGAGGGAGCCAGATCTTGGAAGAACTCCTTAGTTAGGTTCTTCTGGGATAATATACTTTCCTTTCCTGTAATACAAAAATGGGTTGCATCTTTTTGGAAGAACAAAGGATTAATAGAGGTGCATATTATAGAGGATGAATATATAATGTTCATTTTTTCTTCCAAAGCTCAAGCTCTCAAGATCATAGAGGAGGGTCCATAGCATATTTTTATATCTCCTTTCTTTTTACAACCGTAGTAGCCAAGATTTTAGCTTAAGCTTAATAGGAATGGAGTTATTTCTATGTGGGTGAACTTGCTCGATGTTCCCTTTGTATATTGGACAACTAAGGTTCTAAGTATGATTGCAAGTGTCCTAAGTAAACCTCTTTTTTTCGATAAAAAGCAATAAAAAGAAAGAGGTTATGATATGTTATATTGTGTGTTAATATGGAGATTTCAAGGGATTTACCTGAATGTATCCCGATTATGAGGCTAGGACATAATGGAGCACTTTTTAAAGATAATATGTACATTCATTATCAATGGAAGCCCTCTCTTAGTTCATAAGGTAAAAAGTAGGTTCCAATGGATAAGGTTTTCCAAAGAGGAGACTATAAGGAATTAGTAGGACAAGGGATAACTAATTAGGGCTAAGACTTAACCTTTACATTAGAAGGGCCATATCCTTTCCTTATGATTGAGAAAGAACAAGCTAAGTATTTAGCACCTTTTATTGAGGAGTTGTTTTTAAGAAAATAATATACATGATTAAAAGCAGAAGGATGGAATTCAACATTGAATAATGAAGGCAACCTGCATTAGACCTAGTTATCTCTCCTTCCTCCGTTGAAAGCACAGAAGATATAACAATAATTGAGGAATTTCAATCGGTGATAAAAAGGAAATCTAAGAGGAGCAAAGGTAGAGGCTCTATAAAACTCTTTGATTAATGGAAGTTATTACATGGAATATAAGGGTGATCAATTGCCCAATCAAGCTGGCTAGCTTTGGGTTATTTTGTTTTTAACACTAATACAAGTATTATTGCTTTTTTGAAAACTAAAATTAGACATGAGAATCTTAAGATTATGAATAAACTGGGTACACATAATTTATTTTTAATCACCAAGCCCATAGTCTAGGAAGGATTATTATAGGGTATGACCAAACTTTTGTCGATGTTTAAGTTTTTGAGATAGAAATGCAAGTGATTCACTTGAAATGGAGATTCACTCAGGAAAAAATTGAGATTTTCTTTTCAGTTATATATGGTGCTAATCATGCTTTTCAAAGAAAGGAGTTATGGATTAGCCTCTTGGAATTTCATAAAAAAAAGTGAATGGCCCATGTTATTGAGTGGAGAGTGGAGAATTCAATTCAATCCTATTCAGAATTAAATCAGATGTCCACTTTAGTTTGAAAAATTTCTTCCCTAATTTCATTGAATTTGTTAGAAAGCTAGGCATTTTTTTATATATAAAGTCTCAGGGTATTACTACAAGTGGATAAATAAACAGGGTGGGAGATGGGTTTCAGAAGAAAACTGGATCGCTTCTTAGTTAATCAAGCTGGATTGCCCAATTTCCAGAAAGTGCGATAACATTTTTAGATTCGTTATTCTCATATCACTCCCCTATCCAAGTAGAGAATCTCTTGTATAATTCTATAAAAAGGGGTCTTTTTAGGTTCAACAATTTCCTGGTGGAGGATAATGACTTTCAGTACGCTTTTTAAAAGGGATTAGAGTCACTGATGGTGGTCACACATCAATACATTTGTGTCCAATGACTCAAGGACATTAAATAAAAAATGAAAGAGTTAATGATTAAAATAGGCTCAAGTACACAACAAGTTGTCGATAGGGCTAAAGAGGCACTCACATTCATCCAGGGGTAGTTAGTAAGGAATCCTGGTAATGATCTCTTGTTACACAAGGAGAGAGAACTTCTGGGAGACTATTTATATGCAAGCAAAGATCACTTTAGCCTTCTGGAGTAGAGAGCCAAAGTTAATTGGCTCAAAAGAGAGGACAGATTTCCTAAGTTCTTCTTCAACTCTATTTTGGCTAGAAAAAATGTTAATAGAATCTGTTCATTAACCATGCCTGATGGTTATATTATCTTTAAGCAGAAGGATCTTTTTATTGAATCCGAGAAGCATTTTAGGAGATTATATGGTTACTCAAATTCATTAGAATCCCTCTTGTTACTCTCTTTTATCAAGAAAAGGATCTCATAAAAGCAATCAAATTTACTCATTAAGCCCATTTGAGATAAAGAAATATAAGAAGTAGTCTTTTAGATGAATCCTAAGAAATCTCCAAGTTCAGACGGTTTCAAAAACCTAAAAAAGATGTTTTTTTTCTCTAATATTTCACAACAGATTTTCACACATTTTAGTTTCTACTTCCTCTTTTTATAAACTTCCTTCATTATAAAAACTTTATCTCTTCTCTCTTCTCTCTTCTCTTACATCTGAAAGTCATATTTTCTCTCTCTTATGCTTCTTTTTTCTTTTCTTCTCTCTTACATCCCTAACTCATCTTATGTGTCCTTTTAACCAAGCGAGTTCCTGAAACTGATTTGATATTTTTGTAATTACATTGTGTTATTTTTCTAGTTTTCTTGGTTTCTTTTTCCATCAATGTTTGATTTTTTCTAAGTTTATGATTTTCCAAGTTTTTATTTTTGCATTTCTGCACTACTGGTTTTCCTATTTATCGTTTATCTGCTTTTTTGTATTTCCAATTGTTTGTTATTCTATGTTTTTGGTTTATTTTGACTTTTATGTTTCTACATTTCTATGTTACTGGTTTTCTTATTTATCATTATCTGTGTTTTTTATTTCTACATCTCATCCAAATAGGTTTTTATTTTTAGTTTTTATGTTATAAATATCAACTAAATATGTTTTTATTTTTTAATAAAAAACAGAAACCAAAAACAAAAAACTAAAACCATAATAAAAAATAGAAGTAGAACCAAACAACTCCTAAAATTCTTACAGATAGACTGAAGATAGTTTTGAACTCTCTTATCAAAGGTGAAAATGTCTCAATTGTATAAGAGCTAATGAAAGAATATTAGATAAAAAAAACTCCTCCCCAGATGATTGTGTCATCAAAGTTGATTTCAGGAAGGTTAATTATGTTAAATGGGGTTTTATATTACAAACCTTAGAGATTTTGGGATTTCCTATTGCTTTTATCAAAAGGATTGAGGCACGTATCACTTCCCTTTCCTTTTCAGTCTTGATTAATGGTGTACATATTGGATTATTTAAGAGTGCTAGAGGCCTAAGAAAAGGGGATCCTTTATCCCCTTAACTTTTTAATCTATGTATGGAGGTTCTTACACAGATGCATTTCCACGATGTGGGGAAGAACAAACACTTTAAGTTACATAATAAATGAAAAAAAAGTGGAGCTTATTAATTTATGCTTTATGGATGACCTTTTAATCTTTTCTAAGGATCACTGTAAATTAATGGAACTGCTTATCTATACTCTACTGGCTTTTAAGGAGCTCTCGGGTTTGCAAATTAATTTCTAGAAGTGTCATTTCATCTTTGCTTCTAACACCAATCAATTTGAGTATAGAATATCCTAAATCATAGGTATGATTAGAAGGGTAGCTTTATTGATCTATCTGGTTCTCCCCATCACCACTAGAAGGATCTAGTTTTCATAATGTTATCCTTTATTAGAGAAGATACAAAGAAGACTAAAAATGTGGGATAATAAGACTCTATTCTTTTGGGGTAGACTGTAACTCATTAAATCAATTCTAAATTCTTTACATATTTACCATTCCTTTAGCATGTTTCTTGCAAAAGGATTTATAAAGACCTTATAGAAATTATCTAGAAGATTCCTTTGGGGTAATCTAAATTTTAAGAAGCGCAATGTCAAAGTGAAATGGACTCAGGTTTGAAAGAGAAAGGAGGAAGGAGGTTTGGGGCTAATCTCCACCAGTATTACTAATAGAATTATATTGATAAAAAAGCTTTGGAATTTCTTGATGGAGGAGTCACTATAGATCAAATGGCTCCACACTAATATCCTTAAGGGGAATAATATGTGGTCCATTTCTATTAAAACTTCCCTTTTTTGGTTCCTGATTCAATTACTTAAGCTAAAGGCCATGATGGAACCAACTGTGCTTTGTAAGATAAGAAATGGTGAAAAGGCCTCGTTTTGGTTTGATAATTGGACATGTATGAGCCCCTAATGAAATACCCTAAGATTTGTTCAACTGGAATTTAATCCTTATCAATTCCAAGTTTAACTCTATCCTAATAGGGGACAATGGAGCAATATCCCTTTAAGGTGTTATATCTCATTCTTAATTATAATCCTGAGCTTGGAAAAATGTATTCTTCCTATTGTCTCAACCAACTTCCAGATATCTTTAACTCTTCAAGATTCATGGATTAGATGGTTCATAATACTTCTAAGGTGGAACGGTACCCGTATGGCATGATTCTCTCATTCTATAATAACTAACTCATGCTATACAGGTTGCTTTTGATGTTTGACATATATAAAACATTTGAAATATAGATATGGTCTCAATTCTTCAATTTGATTAAAATTCATCTTTTCCCCATTAACTATGATATCATTGGCGAACTTAACTTTAGAGTAGATAGACTTATCTAGATAAAAAACGAGCTTTTCTTACCACACATATGGTTGGCGCGCCTTGTATTAGGAAACATATGTAATAATTTGGTATTACATTTGTTGTTGTAACCCTTAAAAGAATGTGGTTTTGATTGTCATCTTCTTATATAAAATGAGAGCTTTGGTCATACTCTTTATTTCTGCACTTACCGGAGTAATGACTATGTTTATGACATAAATAATACTCAACATTTGACTTATCAACCTTCCTTTGCCACAACCACAACCTTAACCTTTAAAATTTTGATGTTAATGTTAGTATAATGTTTGATTTACTTTAATCATTTAGATTGCCTTCAATTCCATGGCTATGATCATCATATTCTTTATTATGTAGTGATGATTGTCACGTTCTCATCCGCTACCACATAAATTTCCATATCCTGGAGTTGTTTCACCAACTTATACAATATTGGTACAAATTAAACTTTAAAAGGTTTGTTCAATTAGCTTCTCTAGCTACTACTTATTTATGCGTTGCTTATAGACTTGCAAAGTGGTATATACCTTGTCAATAGTTACCAGATTAGATTAAGAATTTCTTTAATAATTACCTCATCATGCTCCAATTTGAGGTCAAAAACCCAAGATTTTCTCCATTTTAACTTACTCTTTATACTTATCTATTTTCATTTGATTTTTCAAAGTAAGAAGTCTACTTACATAATTAGCCATAGTCTCAAATGAATCTATTTGCAAAATTTCATATTGATGTCTCAAGGTTTAAAGTTATACCATCTTAACTTTTTTCACACCTTTGTGCAATGTCAATAAGGTATTCAGGCTTGCTTTGACATAGTCACTTTCGCAATCTTCTCAAACACTTCATCATTCACTCCTTCATGAATAAAATGCAAAGCATTCTCTTTTTTTTTTTTAATCCTTGCCATGAACAACCTTCTGCACATAAATAGCATTGTCTTTAAAATTAATAACGTTAGTTTTTGAAAAGCATTTTAAATAGTCCATTGATTACAACTTTTTTCATTTAAGAAAAGAATTAAAATTTGGGATAAATTTTTCTTGACAGTAGCTTTACTAGTAGTTTTGTAATAAAGATAAGGAATTAGTTGTTGACTTAAAAAGCAGGCACTGTTTCCCTTGATGTGCTCCACCGCCACGCCACCACATGAAGACTAGGTCCAGTACTGCAGTCCCACTCATCACTCACTTTGAAGAAGCTCAGACTGAGAGTACCAAAAATGGTAAATGGGACATTGTGCTTTGTTGTGATGATATAGTATTGTAATGGTGGAGGAATCAAGAGTGTGCCACGTGGTGAACGGAGCCACACTAGTCTACCAGTGCAGGAGCCTGGAATGTTGGAGATTACTCGTCTCCTCAGGATAGGGATATTGGACATTATTTGTATACGTGGATCTCTGACTGTTGTGATTTAAACTAAACATCATAAGCTCTCAAACATGGCATGGTGGCTGCGCTTACCAACAACCATTTGTGGTCCAGCAACACAAATCCAAATTGGCAATATCCTACGGCTGACATCAAATACCATCAAACATACGCATCTCACGCAAGTTTATCCTATCCCAACCGGTCCAACGGAAATAAACCCACTAGTCACCATCCGATGCCCGTGTCGGAAAGCTCGACTCCACGGTCGTCATTGTCCCACGTTGCTCTTATTCATTGGCCCCAAGTCACATCAGTGTTTCATCTCATTCATGATTGGTCCACGTTTACCAGATGTGTATGGTTAGGACAATATTTTAGTGAGAATACAATTAAAAAATTTAGAAAAATATGAAAGAGACTTGAAATTGGAAGCCCCTTAAATGTGGGTAATAGACACCTGGCGACTCAGAGAAACGACACACTCTTCTCCTGCTCTCCTCTTCTCTCTCTCTCTCTCTCTTCTCATCCACTATTTTTATTTTTTCACGCCAAAAAACCCAAACTTTTTATAAATTTTTGTTGAAAAATAAGAGGTGAGCAAAAGTAATCCAAGCTTTTATTTTATGCCTCTCTCTGACTCTCTCTCTCTGCCCCCTCTTTCTCTCCCCCTTTCCCTAGTCCGTCTTTTGTATCATTATTGTTCTATTTTCATTTTTATCTTATTTCTTCTTCCTTTTATGAGCTTTTATTGCAATAAAGTTTGCATCTTTCCCGCTGAAATTACTTGTTGGAAAATGGGTTGTAACAAAGTTTAGAATTTGAACAGTTGATTCGCTTACTAGATCCTTTTCTTGGGTTTGTGGAAACTTAAACTGAGTGATGGAAATGGGTTTGAAGTTGGATTTTAGCTTTTCTTTTCCTTCACTTTTGTGCTTAAAGTTGCAGGGTTTAGATGTTGTTTTTGATTTGGAAGATGGGTTGGGTTAAACTAATGATTCTGTGGGGGTGAAAGTTTGACTTTTGGTGATGGGACGGAGATGAGGAGCTGGAAGTTAAAGCATGAAATTTGTTGTTTGATTTTGTAGCGGTGATCGAATTTTTGGATCTGGAATATAAAAGAAAGAACCTTGCTTTAATTTGACCCGCGTCAGTTAGCTAGTTGGATGGGCCTTTTGTTTCTTTATATTCTACCCTTGTAATTTAGTGCACTTTGAAGTATTTTAGACTCATGCAAATCAAGTCTCGATCCTTAACTTGGCTTGCTTTTAATGTTTTCTTCTTGCTTTTTCTATTCTTAAGAGTATTGAGTCTGTTGTGTATATTTTAATTGACATGGGATGCTATGCGAGATTCTACATACTTGAATTTTGGAGCCATATAACTCGGTTCTTCACTGAACTTAAGGGACCTCCATTGAAATTTGGATCTTCCATGGATTTCGCAATTCTGAGGCCGTGACGCTGTTTGTTATGAAATCCTAACTGGAAGTTTATCATACTTCGATTTAGTCCAACTCTTGCTAATTGTATGCCAGTACTGGTTCTTTTTTCTCCTGAAAATTGTAGTTGATGTGAAAACTTGAAATCGTTTATAGTGTTTCTTGGTTCGTTCTTTTATATGTTTGAAATGAGAACTTCTGACGTTTTTAACTCTTACAAGCAACAACTGAGTTATGTTGCTGTTGTTGCGATTATCAATGGTTTGTATGCAGTTTATAAATTTATGGCTGTAAACTTGGTTTCCAAATCTAGTTTGGTGTCACTTCCCCCCTTACGACTTTAATGGATGCTTGGATATCATTTTGTAGAAGAAGCTTAGAGGAACGAGATTCCAGTTTGATCCACTTCAAACGGGTGAAGTTCTAACGCTGCTTGACTGGTCCTGCTGTTTTAACTGCTTGAAAATTTTTGGAAATGGAGTCCAATTTGAACTTCAAGAACTTTGGTAATACTCCGCCTGGAGAGAACGGTGGTGCAAAGCCTCCAGGAAATCCCCTGCTAGTTCGGCAACCTTCAGTATATTCCTTGACCTTTGAAGAGTTCCAGAACACTTGGGGAGGAGGGCCTGGGAAGGATTTTGGGTCAATGAACATGGATGAACTGTTGAAGAACATATGCGCCGCTGAAGAGACTCAGGCGATGACAAGTTCTATTGGTGTTGGAGAAGGAAGTGTTCCTGGTGGAAATTTGCAAAGACAAGGATCATTGACTTTGCCCAGAACAATAAGTCAAAAGACTGTTGATGAGGTGTGGAGAGACTTGATCAAGGATACTAGTGTTGCCTTTAAAGATGGAAGTGGTAGTGTAGTACCAAATCTGCCGCAGAGACAACAGACATTAGGAGAAATGACTTTGGAAGAGTTCTTGGCAAGGGCTGGAGTAGTGAGGGAGGATCAACAAATTGGAAATGCAAATGATACTGGATTTTTGTGTGAATTATCCCGGTTTAACTATAGTAATGACCCAAGTTTAGCTCTTGGGTTTCAGCAGCCAAATCAAATGAATGGGATTGTAGGTGCTCAAGCATCGGACAATAACAGTAACTTACTCGCTCAGCCTCCTACTGTAGGACTGAATGCGGGAGCAATCAAATCATCTCAACCGCTGCAGAATTCCCATCAACAACATCCCCAGTCCCAACGACTACCACTCTTTCCCAAGCCAACCACTATTGCATTTACATCCCCTATGCATTCAATTCATAATACTCAGATTGGACGTCCGAAAGATTCAGTTGTGGGTATGCACACGTCTATCAACAATAAGTTAGTTCAAGGTGGAGGACTGAACGCGGTCAGTCTAGGAAGTTCAGCTGCGACAAGATCTCCTGTAAATCAGATATCACCAGACGTCACTGTAAGGAGTAATGAAGATACATCCTCGCTATCCCCAGTTCCTTATGTGTTGACTAGAGGAAGAAAACCCAATACAGCTTTGGAGAAGGTAGTTGAGAGAAGGCAGAGAAGAATGATAAAAAATAGAGAGTCGGCTGCTAGGTCACGGGCTCGCAAGCAGGTGAATTTCTTGATTGAGCTACTATATGCACAGTAGCAGCTAGAATATCTGTTTCATCACGTTCAGTGCACTGGATTTTGTAAGGGTTAAATTTACTGTAATGTAATTAAAAGATCCTCTCTTTTACTTTTGTGTCTGATGAACAAATGATGCACTAATGTGGATGAAAGTTCCCTTTTTTGGGGTTTTATAGAATACTGTTAAATGGATTTGAGAAACCTCCTGCCACAAGTGACTCTTTAATGCTTTATGATGGGAGTCTTTTGGGTAAGCATTACATCAATATAGCTATAGGTGCAGAGCTATATCACTCTGGTAACATGTCTTTTTGTTTGTTTTTTCAGTTTTTTATTTCATTAAATTGTTCGAAAGATTATATAAATGGATGCAAAATTATTACAATTATATAAATATTTAATTAAATGTTTTGACTTTGAGAGATTTTAGTCTGTTACTTAAAAAACTTGTCCAAAGGCTTGTATGGTTCTAGTTTTGGTGCATAAACTGTTGTTCAGTTCAAGGTTGCAGAAACAACTCTTATTTCTATATTTATATTTCAAACTTGTCAGCAAAGTGAGAAGATCTTTACAGCAATGTTTTTGTTAACTTTTTTTTTTTTTTTGGTTATCCATGCAGGCATATACCATGGAACTGGAAGAAGAGATTGCAAAACTTAAAGAACTGAACAGAGAATTGCAGAGAAAACAGGTACGCCTTGTTAATCTGGAATCCGTACAAAAGTTGGGTTATCAACCTTCCTTGATGGAACTTTTGTTGTTGCAGGCAGCAATGGAAATACAGAAGAATCAGGTGTGGCTTCCTTCTTTTATTCTGGTGAAAGCTTCAATGACATGATAATGATGCCCATTTTATGCTTTATAAATTAAGCATAAATGCTTTATTAATCTAAATCTTAAGAACATGCAATGATAAGGGTACAGGATGTGCAAGGCATGGTACAATGGAATTCTTAAATGACTCCCTGAAAGATTAACTTGATGACTGTTTCCATTTCTATCAGTGTTCCTTGAAACTTATCACTAAAATCATGAAGGAATTGAAATAAAACAATAAGCACCCTTCACAGCAATTTGCAAGATGGAGTCACTTGTTTCTAACCATTGAGAATTTGGTGAACTGCGTATCTTTCTGTACTCATCCATTTTAAAGGATATTAATGGTTCAACCTCCTCAAATATATCTGAATATTGGGAATTAATTTGTTCCTTGTTTAAAATGTGTTAAAAGTAAGAATTCAACTGTGTGATTTCTGTCCTTTGTTTATTATCTGGTATTTGAGGAAGATTGCTTTCTGATCAGTTGTCTGGAAATTTTTAGATGCTGATCATCCTTTTTTGTTTTTGCAGTTCAAGGAGACAAATCGGGCCTTGAGTGCTAAAAGACTAGGCTTGAGAAGGACATTAACAGGCCCTTGGTGAGGTTAGAAGATTGGTCTTAGATAATGGGACAGTGCTGATCTCAAGGAAGCAATATGAGGAATTTGTGGGGTATAAAGATCGGTTAGCTGATCGCATTTTATTCTAGGATGGCTTGGTAGTGTTATTACTAGGAGTTGAAATTAGTAAATTATGACTTTATATTAGTTCTACACTCACTTGAATAAAGCTTGTATGTCATCTTTATTTGCTTATCTTTGATTATAAATGGCCATGTATTTAGACAAGTCATGTGTTCCAGGCTGCAACACTCAGAGCTTTAGCACCTTACCATTATCTACCTTATAGCTTAAGAATGCCAGACATGCCTAGAAAGAAAGTAAAGTACAATTGGTAGAAGGGTGTCAAGCACTAACAAGATATAAAAATTTGATGCCACTGTCTGCAAAAATATGATTGTCAATGATGTTGAAAAAAATAAAAAAAGACTGTTCAAGAGAGTATAGAAGCGGCGAGCGCTCTCCTTCTCTAGCTCTTTCTGCTTCATCCTTGTCCACTCACCAGTTATAGCTAATCTGCCTTTCTTTTCCTCCTTTTAACTCCCATAGATCTCCAACCTTATGTTTAAATTTCTGTTTTCTCAAAACTCTTATATCTTTTTCTTGCTTCAACTCCCACAGATCTTCAACCTTGCGTTTACTTTTCTGTTTCTTCTCAATCGTCTAACTTTTCCTTCTTCTCCAGCTCCCAACATACATTCAGAAACTTCACTACTCAAACCCATTCTCCTATTTTCATTTCAGCTCTCAATCATTCCCCAACCTAGTCCTTAACTTCCCCTCCTCCCCTCTCTTCTTTCTCCACATACGCCCTCCTCCTTCTACACATATGCTCTACCCTTCTAGATATGGGGTTTTTCTGTCATTCTGCTTGACTATTTTCCCTTTTTTGGTAACTACTTTTCAAAAATCTTTTTCTGACACTGTTCTGTCTTCCCATTCTCTTGCCTATCAACCATGTCTTGTCCCTTTACTTTGTTCAGCCTCACTTACCGAATTTTCATTGTTACCTTCCCAAATCTTGGTTGCCCCCAAGCTCCCTGAAAACGACACCTCCTCTTCCTCATATATCAGTGGTCGTTGAGAGTGTCTCTCACTAGGTTCTCTCTCCTAGTTTCGACCACTTCCCGGCTAGTCTCTTCTCATTTCGTTCGGTTCTCCCGCTTCCTCGCGACCTTGTCTTTGGTACTTTGACTTCAGGTGTTGTCGCTTCCGCTCCGGTTTGGTGTAGAGCGCTCCTTTGGTTTGAAATTTGGGCGCGACCTTTTCCCGCCCATTGGGTCTTTGTCTCTATTGGTCGCTCTCTTCTCCCTAGAGTTGCTTGGGTCTTGTGTGACGACACTCGGGGATTGCTTTCCCCTTCCCGTAGAGCTATGGGAAAGTCCCGTTCTTGGGGTCTGGATATAACGGCGGAGTGCTTGGGTTACCAGACTGGTACCACACCTCGGTCCCTTCCACCGCGTCCGCTCTCCACAGGTCGACGACCAAGGATTGAGTCTTCTTCTTCGTCCCTGTCTGGGACCCCTCCTCCTCCAGGTCCTTCTGCGTTGGTATTGCCTGTACCCTCTACCGCACCTCCTGGGCGGCCATTACGGCGTATCATCCCGCAACTTATTTCCCCTCTACCGGATTCCGACCCTGCTGCCTCACTGTCCTCTTCTGGTACGACCTCCTCTGCGTCTCCTGGCCTTGCACAGAGCTCAGCCGCTACGGAGGATATGGAGTCCACAGGTGAATGGGGTGACCAGATACCCTCGCCTCGGGCCACGGAGGAGCCAGAGGTGACTGCTCCGGCGCTGGCTACGGCGACTTCCACGGGTAACAAAGCTCCTTCTTTTGCCGGGCTTTTCAAGCAGAATCGCGAGCTCTCTCAGGGGATGCGTCTGACCTTCTAGGAAGTGGCTGATGAGGTGGTGATGGAGGACGAGGATGTCGTAGATCTGGAGCGTCATTGGGGTTTCTGTTTGGTCGGTTGCTTCACCG
>JANSVB020000458.1:4368654-4388274 GCA_025504935.2 Erythroxylum haughtii
ACCACAAGTTGTCACGGGTATGGCTCACTTATTCAATTATGTAGTATATGTGTTGATTGATTGTGGCTCTACGCATTCACATGTTTCTACAAGCATGATGCTAAATTGGTGCTATTGGATAGTCCGTTGATTTTTAGTACTCCATTAGGGAGGAGGGTGATAATAAGTCAAGTGTATAGGGATTGTAAGCTTTTCATTAAAGGTGCTCAACTAGTAGTGGATTTGCTACCGATGGAGTTAAAGGGTCTAGATGTGATATTGGGAATGGATGCTATGGAGAAGTATGATGTGAAGTTGGATTGTAGCCTCAAGGTGGTATAATTTGATCTAGGAAATGGAGAGAAGGTGACTTTTTGAGGAGACAGGAGAATATCATCACCAAGACTTATTTCGGCTTTAATAGCTGACAGGATGATGGAAAAAGGGTGTGAAGCTTTCTTGGCACAAGTTGTGGACACTGAGGGGAATGAAGGGAGGTTAGAGGATTTTCCAGTAGTGAGAGAGTTTCTAGATGTGTTCCTAGAGGACTTACCTGGTTTGCCACCGATGAGGAAAATCGAGTTTGTCATTGACTTGATTCCCAAAATCACACCCATTTCTATACCACCATATAGAATGACTCCAGCAGAACTGAAGGAGCTTAAGGAACAATTGGAAGAATTGTTAGAGAAGGGGTACATAAGACCAAGTTCGTCACCATGGGGAGCGTCGGTTCTGTTTGTTAGGAAGAAGGATGGGATATGACATATGTGCATCAATTTTCGAAGACTCAACAAAATAACTAGTAAGAACAAGTATCCTCTACCCTGGATTGATGATCTGTTTGATCAGTTACAGGAAGAAAGGGTCTTTTCAAAGATTGATCTCAGGTCAGGCTATCATCAACTCAAAATCAGGGAGTCTGATGTGAACAAGACAGCCTTCAGGACACATTACGGGCATTATGAGTTTCTGGTCATGCCCTTCGGATTGACCAATTCTCTGGCTACATTTATGGATCTATTCAAGAGTCTTCAAGGAGTATCTGGATCAGTTTGTCATAGTGTTTATCGATGATATTCTGGTTTATTCCAAAAGTGAAGGGGAACATGAGGAACATCTCAGGATAGTATTGCAGAGATTAAGGGAGAGAGAGCTTTATGTCAAATTTAGTAAATGTGAATTCTGGCCTCATAAAGTGATTTTCCTTGGACATGTGATTTCTAAAGATGGGCTACATGTTGATCCAAGAAAAATTTAAGCAGTAGTGAATTGGCATGCATCGACGACAGTGGCCGAGGTAAGAAGTTTTCTAGGTCGTGCAGGCTATTATAGGAGATTTGTTGAAGGGGGGCAAGTCCCCTGCCGGTATACGCCCCATACTCGGGGTTGGATGATTTTCCACTTTTCTACTGAGGCGGATCGCATGCAGGTCCTCGCCGGTGGTCCTTATGTCCTCTATGGTAAAACCTTGATCCTCAAACCCCTCTCCCCTAGTTTTACTTTCGATTACACCGATTTTATGCAGGTTCCGATGTGGGTGCAGCTTCCTAATGTTCCTCTAGATTATTGGCATGAAAGGGGCCTCTCCAAGCTGGGTTCCCGAGTTGGGAAACCCCTGTGCACGGACCAGATCACACGGCAACACCTTCGGCTAGGTTATGCTCGTTTATTGGTTGAAGTTGATGTGGAAAAAGGTCCCATTTCGAGCTTCTCTGTTTTACTCTCCTCTGGCGCTAGGTACACCCAGCGGGTCATCTATGAGGCTTATCCGAATTTTTGCTGCCATTGTCGTAAATTTGGCCATAGCCCGTTTCATTGTCCCTGGAAGCAGCACCCTGAGCAGGTACCCGTATCTGCCCCTATTTAGGCTTCTCCTCCTGACTGTCCTGCCGATGCTACACCCTCTGTCCCCCTGAGTTCCCCTGCACCCGAGGTGGACCAGGGGCACGCCAGACCAAAAACCCCCGACCAGGTCCTTCCGGACACCTTGGATCCTGCTCTCCTTGAGCATCGTGTGGCTTCTATGGCTTCTCAGGGGACTCCTGCTGCATTAGCCCATTGCATTCTTCCCACCTCAGATACTGATACGTGTGCTCATTCGGGGCTCCCTGGTGCTGTCGCCACTGTCCTAGAGCGCACCTTTGGCTTGGGGGATACGGGTCGAGTTGGCCCTGGGCTGTCTACTGGAGATACATTGCCTAAGGGGAAGGAGCCTGCCATTATTGCACCCAAACGGGGTCCGGATTCTCTAGGTCCGCCTGGTGTTGGTCGCAATGTTTCACGGAAAGGGGCCTTTCTGCGCAAAGGGGATGGAGGTTCTACCTCCATACCACAATCATGAAGTTCCTTAGCTGGAATGTCCGAGGGTTAAATAAACCATCGAGACAGAAGAGTGTTGCTGCCTTGCGGAAGCAACACGATTGTAGCTTTTTGTGTTTGTTGGAAACAAAGCTTACCATTGACGGCCTGCGCTGGTTTGTTCAGTCCCACCTTCCGGGTTGGAGCTTTTGACATAACTTTGATGATATGGAAGGAGGCCGTATGGTTCTCCTCTAGGATCCGTCCCGTCTCCGGTGCTCCTTATTGGCGAAAGGTTCCCAGTTTGTCCACTGCCAGGTGATGTGTTGTATTACCCAATTGCAATTTCTGGTAACTGGTGTATATGGTTTGTATACTGTGTGTGAGCGCAGAGCTCTTTGGTAGGCATTAACTGCCCTTGCTCCCCCCCGCTCTTCCCCGTGGATGGTCCTGGGTGACTTTAACTGTGTTTGTGCTGCCTCTGAACGGCGAGGTTGTCTACCTCCTGCTGCTTACTACTTGCAAGACCTCTTGGATTTCCGCCTGTTGCATGGTTTTGAGGATGCCCCCGCGAGTGGTGATTTTTTCACATGGCAGAAGAACCGGCGGTGGGCGAGATTGGATAGGGTGCTCATCAATCAGGAATGATCGGCTCTTAATATACCTTGCTCGTCCGTTACACTCCCAATGCTTGCTGAATCGGACCACTGCCCTCTCCTTGTTGATTTCCATCGGGAGGTGGTTCCAGGCTCTAAGCCGTTCAAGTTCTTTAATATGTGGTTGGCCCACCCTGATTTTCAAACTGTGATAGATGCGGTCTGGCGTCCGCGGAGGGACGGATGCGCCCAATACACATTATGCTCCAGGCTTTCAGCTCTGAAACAGCCTCTGCGACGCCTTAACTCTGTGACGTTTAGTCGGATCTCCTCCCGTGTTTAGGAATCTCAACAGGAATTCCAACGTCGGTATCAGGAGTTCCTTGCCTGTCCAGAGGACGATGTTTTGCGCTGTCGGCTCAACACTCTTCGAAAATAGGTGGTGTTCCTACAGGATGCTGAACGTTCTTTCTTTCGCCAGAAGGCGAATTGTACCCATCTCCAGGAGGCGGATAAAAGTACGAGGTATTTTCACGCTTTGGCTAGAAAGCGTAATCGTTCTAAGATGATCACTCATCTCTCCAGGGATGATGGATCGGAGACCACCTCCCTTCCTGAAGTCTCGACCATGCTCGTTGATTATTTTACCACCATATTGGGTGCTTCCCCCTCGTGCTCTGGGGTGGATCCAACCGTGCTCTCTAATGGTTCGGTTCTCAGTCCTGAAGGTCAGGCCCGCCTACTTGCTCCCTTTTCGACAGAGGATATCAGGCTGGCCATGTTTAGTATTGGTAGCGAAAAATCACCGGGACCAGATGGGTACTCCTCGGAGTTCTTTAAAAAACAATGGCCCTGCGTTGGACCTAGTGTTTGTGCAGCAGTCCAGGAATTTTTCCGCACGGACCGTCTCCTACACAGATTGAACCACACTGCCCTTACCTTGCTTCCTAAGAACCCTCGTCCGCGGGTTACTGAATTCAGACCCATCTCTTGTTTAAACGTAGTTTACAAAGTTATTACGAAGCTTTTGACTGGTAGGCTGGCGACTGAGTTGGATAGCCTCATTGATCCCGCTCAGTCTGCCTTTGTCGGCGGTAGGCGGCTCCGGGATAATATTTTTTTGGCACAGGAGTTGGTTCGCGGATATAGTAGGAAAAGAATTTCCCCCTGGTGCCTTATTAAAGTAGATCTTACGAAGGCATATGATTCTGTCTCCTGGGACTTCCTTCGCGCGATGTTGCATAGCCTGGGGTTCCCTTTGCGGTTCATCACTTGGGTCATGGAGTGTGTGACTACTGCCTCCTACTCTGTTTCACTTAACGGTGCACTGCATGGTCTGTTTCGGGGACGCAGGGGCTTGCGCCAAGGTGACCCCATGTCACCCTCGTTGTTCTTATTGTGTTTGGAGTACCTGTCCCGCTATCTCAAGGGGAGGACGGCTGCTGGCCCTTTTAACTTTCACCCGACGTGCCAACTGTTGGGTATATCCCACCTTGCCTTCGCTGATGATTTAATGCTCCTCTCCCGGGGGGATATACCCTCGATTCGTATTTTGTTGGATGGATTGCAGACTTTCAGTCAGGTTGTTGGCCTTTCGATCAACCCTATGAAATCCAACATCTTCCTTGGCGGTGTTCTAGGAGGCGAGAAGGCCGCTATTTTGCAGATGGTTGATTTCCCTGAGGGTGCTTTTCTTGTCTGGTACCTTGGTGTCCCTTTGGCTCTGTTAAAGGTTTCGGTGGCCCAGTACTCCTCGCTTATAGAAACTGTGGAATCTTATCTTACCCAGCGGCAGGAAAAGAGTCTTTCCTATGCTGGTCGTTTGGTGCTGGTTCAATCGGTGATTCAGGGGGTACTCTCTTTCTGGATGCAGACGCTGCCTCTCTCGGCTACCATTCTTGATCGGGTTACTTCTTTGTGTCGGCTGTTCCTCTGGGGCGACCGGCACTTTCGAGTCGCCTGGGACTCTATATGCGGGCTTAAATGCTAGGGTGGCTTAGGCCTTCGCCATAGTCGGACCTGGAATGATGCTTTACTTGCTACGGTTCTCTGGAACCTCCATGGGGAAGCTACTTCACTTTGGTCATGATGGATGCATGCTTACCATTTGTGGGGGACATCGATATGGGACTGGCAACCACATTCTCGTGACTCTCCACTGTTCAAACGCCTGGCCTCTATCCGGGACTCCCTTCTCGCTGCCATGGGTGGTTGATTACAAGTCATTCAAGGTCTTCAGTCCCTCTGTGTGGTGGGGCAGCTGCCCTCGGCCAAGCTCTATGACATCCTCCGCGTGAAACGCTCCCCTCGGCCCTGGATGACCCTGATCTGGCAAAGCTATGTCCCCCCGAAGTTCTCCTTTATAGCCTAGTTGTGTATGCAAAACCGGTTGCTTACGAAGGATAATCTGCTCTTCTTAGATATTTCCCGCTGCTGCCCGCTCTGCCGAAATGGGGATGAATCTGTGGACCACCTCTTTTTTGCCTGCTCCTTTACAAGCGAGATTTGGCATGCCATTCGGGGATGGGTTGGTATGTCAAGGGCCATGACAACTCTTCGGAGCTCTGTCCGGTGGCTCCGGCAGAATCATCGAGGCTCCTTACTCCGGTGTAAAGCAGCTAAGCTAGCTTTTCTTTCTTCACTCTATCTCATTTGGAAGGTCTGGAATGCAGTGCTTACGGATGTCGCTACTTTCTCCTGTTTTGATGTCATTGCTAAGATTAAAACCCATGTATATAAAATCCTTTATCGGCTTTACCCTGTGGAGCTTTTTGACTTTTAACCCGTCGGATTCCTCATGCATCCGGTTATCTTCTCGGATGCCTTCGGAATCCCAGCCAGAGGATGAGCGTGCTGGAGCTGTTTCGAATTTAGAGTAAGGTGATGCATTCACTGGCTTTTGCTCTGGTGCGGAGAAGCCGCTGTCTGCATGGCGCATGCACGGGGCACGTACGGAGGACTTTTCCTCTGTTGCCATTCATACGGGGCGCTGATGTTTCTTTGCCTGCTTCGATGTCGTTCCGGGCCCCTTTCTTCGTAGTCGTTTTGGCTGATACGATGTTCTTCGCTGCTGCTGTCTGTCCGGTGTCGTTTGGGTGACTTGGTACGCTGTCGTTGCGGGGTCACTCTCTTGCCTGCTGATCCGCTGCCGTGTTATCTGTTCCTTGGTCTTTGCCCCGTGTTGACCTCTGTAGAGTCCTGCTTCCGCTGGAAACGACGCCGCTCTACAATCGCTTGGGCTGTCTCTTCGCTGGGCTTCTGGTCTCCTACCTTAGCCTCGTCTGGCCTTCTGTGGGCTTTGGTGCTGGGCTCAGTCCTTCCGTGCGTGGGTTGGTTTATAGGCCTCTTTGTGTTGTCTTCGTGGGCCTCTGTCTTGGGCTTGTGGCCTCTGTCTTCGTGGGCTATCTAAAATGTTGCAGCATTTACTAACTTAGATGAAAAAATCCGACCAAAGCAAAATTTTGTAACAGGCATTATAAAAGAAGTTTCCAAGTAAGGCAAGTTACTGGTTCTGAAGGGAGAAAAAAAGGACGATATGGAGGCAACCTCATCTTCTTCAACTTCGACTAATACAGAAGAGAGAGAGAATGCATAATACCCTATTAGTGTTAAAAGGAGGAAGAGTACTAGGAGGAAAGGTCAAAGCTCCAAACCCATTACATCATAATAGTAGTCTGGAATGTTAGGGACCTTAATTGCCCTAAAAAAACTCTTGGCCTTAAAGGATTTTTTGGCTAAGGATTTTTTTTGCTATTTTGGAAACAAAAATCAGATCGGAGAACCTCAAGAATCTTAAAAACCTAGGAAGTAAGTGGCATTTCCATATCATCAAGCTCATGTTTTTGGCATAATTATTATTGAGTTTGATCCTTGAATAGTAGATATTGAGGTGTTGGAAGTGGAGACGCAGGTTATGCATACGAAATGAAATTTCGTTAAGCAGAATTCTTCCTTTTTTGCAATAGTATTGTATGGTTTAAACTATGTCTTTCAAAGAAAGGAGCTTCAGAAGAGTTTACTGAGGTTCCGAAGAAGGGTGGAAAGTCCTTGGCTCATTTTGGGAGATTTTAACTCTACACTCTATAGAATGGAAGTAGAAGGTCATTTTTTCTTAAGAAATTACTCTACCAATTTCAGGAAATGTGTTGATCAGTTAGGAGTTCTAGACTATAAGGCTACTGGACATTTTTTTCTCTTGGAGTAATAAGCAATCTAATGGTTGGGCTTTCAGGAAAAAACTTGATCGTGTTATGGTCAACTAAGCATGGTTACAACTTTTCTCGGAAAGTAAAGCCTCCTTCTTAGATCCTATGTTTTCAAACCATACCCCAATGTCTCTGGGGGACCTGTTCCTAAAGGTGAAGCATTGCCATCCATTTAGATTTAACAGCTATTTGGTGAATATAGAGGGATTTCAGAACTGTGTGAGGGAAGGAGCAACAACTAATGTAAATGGAATCCTTCAATTCCAATATATCCAGAAGTTGAAACTAATTAGAAAGGCCTTAAAGAATCAGACAGGGAGAGCACATTTCGGGCTATATCAGTAGCCAGAGATAAACTATCCCAACTTCAACATATTCTCTCCCATGACCCAACAGATATTCTCCTTTTATCTCAAGAGAAATCAACCTTGTCTGCCTATTTGTAAACTCTAAACAATCATGCCAGTGTTATGGAGCAGACGACTAAGGTGAAGTGGCTTAAAGAAGGAGACAAGAATACTAAATTCTTCTTCAGCTCAATTATTGCCAAGGATAACTACAACTCTATAAAGGAAATTACTTTACTAGATGGGAGGAAGTTAAGTAAGCATAAGGATTTGTTGAAAGAAGCTGAGAGCCTTTTCAAAGATTTCTATGTCTCTTAAAATGTATTTGTGAATACTTAGTACTTGGACTCCATTATTCATAATAGGCTTTCAAATGAAGAGAAGACTCTATTAACTAAAACAGTGGAATATTTGGAGATAGAAGGGATAGTCTTCCAAATGAATCCTAAAAAAGCTTTTGGACCTGATGATTTCAATGGTTTCTTTTATCATAAAGATGGTGAAAGTAGCTGTTAAAGAGTTCTTTTCTTCAAAAACTCCTTTAAAGGAAATCAACAAAACCTACCTCTGCCTAATCCCTAAACTAAGTAATCTAGCAACCTTGGAGGACTATAGACCTATTTCATGTTCTAACTTCATCTATAAAGTGGTTGCAAAGATTATTGCTAATAGATTGAAATATGTTTTGAGGTCCTTGATTTGATAATCAAAGTGCTTTCCTACAGGGAAACAAATAGGGGATAACATTCCCATTGTACAAAAATTGCTTAGAAGTTACTCGAGGAAGAAATCTCCAAAGAATTATGCTTTCAAGATTGATTTTAAGAAAGCTTTTGACAGTGTAAAATGGAACTTTATGTTGAGGCTACTAGAAGTGATGGGGTTTCCAAAGGTGTTCATTAAATGGGTAGAAGCTTGCATTACTTCCCCTTCCTATGCTGTATTGGTCAATGGATCTCCTACAAAATTCTTTCATGGGCATAGAGGACTCAGACAAGGAGATCCTATATCTCCCAATTTGTTCATATTATGCATGGAAGCTCTAACTTTTCTATTAAAGAATAATATTGCTAGGGGTTCAAGTTCCAAACATCATAGCTGATGCAAGAAAGTTTCTTTGGTAAATCTATGCTCTACAGATGATCTTTTCCTATTCTCTAAGGCTGATGAGGCTTCTAACAAACTGCTTGTAACTTCTTTGAACCTATTTAGTTATATGTTTGGCCTCACTGTTAACTATAACAAAAGTCATTTTGTTCTCTTTAAAAGTGCAGATCACTTAGAAGATCTAGTTTCTTCCTTATTTGGTATGCTAAGGAAACATACTCTATGCTATGTAGGTCTACCAATTACTTTCAGAAGGCTTCAATTTTGAGAATGCTACCCACTCATTGAAAAAATTCAAAAGCGATTGTCCTCTTGGACCAACCATGCTCTATCTTTTGGGGGAAAGTTATAGTTGGTTAACTCTATACTTAACTCTATGCACACCTATTGGTCCTCAAATATGGTGCTGGTAAAGGGAGTAATCAAATCACTAGAAAAGATTATGAGGAACTTTCTATAGGGAGGAGGTGGCTCGAACAAGGGTTATGCCAAGGTTAAATAGATCGAAGCCTGCAGACCTAAAAAGGAGGGAGGGCTTGGAATTATTCCTATAAAGCTGTCTAATAAAACTCTCTTGATGAAGAAATTCTGGCTTATACTATAAGGAGAGAATACCTTATGGGTAAAATGGCTTCATGCTTATGTCTTAAAAGGTCAAAACATATGGTCTGTTAACCCTAAGTCCTCCTACTCTTGATTTCTATCTCAATTACTAAAGATAAAGGAGAATATGAGTTTTGAAATTTCATTCAAGGTAAGTGATGGAGAGAAGGCTAGTTTTTGATATGATAATTAGTCATGAAATGGTTTCTTAATCTTTAATCAGATTGCAGTTTAGCTCTTAAATCATCTTCCTTTAAACACTAAAGTAAATGCTTTTATTAGGGAGGGTTAATGGGAGGAATATACCATAGGAATTCATCATCTACAACCTACCTACCCCCTAACCTATTAATCCCTGACCAATACATTTGGAGAAAATACCCACAAGGTATTTTCACAAAAAAAGTTGCAAGGAATGGCTATTTCAGAGGAATACCAAGGTGGAATGGTGTGAAGTTATATGGCATAAAGAGCTAAGGTCGAGTTATTCATTCATCTTATGACTTACTATTATAAACAAAC
The DNA here is from genome assembly GCA_025504935.2 of Erythroxylum haughtii. Classification (NCBI taxonomy): domain Eukaryota; kingdom Viridiplantae; phylum Streptophyta; class Magnoliopsida; order Malpighiales; family Erythroxylaceae; genus Erythroxylum; species Erythroxylum haughtii. Next base: position 4,378,315 of record JANSVB020000458.1, read on the forward strand.
TTAGCACTAGAAATAGAATCTCTTTTATGAATTTAAGAGCGGATTGTGTCTTGCGTAAATTAGGACAAGAAAGTAAGGATCATCTATTTTTTGAGTGCCCCTTCTTGGAAGAAATTTGGTCTTAGATAAGACACAAATGTCTGTGGTCCCTAAGCACATCTCATTTCACAGTGATTATGCAATGGTTCAGTAGACTAAAGTCAATTTCTCAACCTAATTCTCTTATCAACCTAATTTCCTTTGTGACTTGCATTAAGAAATATGGGTAGAAAGAAACATGAGAAGATTTCAAACTTCCAGTAGAAGTTCACATCAAGTCAGAGAGTATATCTTTGATAAAGTTAGAGAACATATTATCTCTTCTAGCTCTATCAAGGAATGCTCATCCTAGCTTGCAAATGAATGGAGAATATAGAGAAACATACAGAGATAAAGGGAAACAAGGAAACATGCATAAAAAAATAGAAGACAATTCAATACTAACAGCTTTTATCAATATGGAAGGTGCAGGAAGAGGGGCTTACCATTTTAGCTATCAAAAAGGAAAAGCCATCAGGGCTTGGCAAAATGGTAAGGGATGCTCATCTAAGGTCCTGAAACTTAAAGAGACAAGAAAGGAAGCTACAGTCAACTTTCTCTAGTCAGACTAAGGATGAAATTTAAAGAAGTGGAAAAACGGATTTGGGCGATCGATATTACCTTAATCAACAATGGACAAGTTAGAGTGATCGAGCTTCAACAGCAGGTAAAACATTTGTGGAAGGTATGTCTCTAACCTCAGAAGATCCTCGGGTGGTGGAGATCACGACACACTCCAACCTTAATTTGAAAATTTCGAACGAAGATTGGGGAAATAGTTTTACAATTTTTACCTATTTCAGTCTAATGTCGTCTTATTTGATTGTAAATGTTGTCCTGTTACGATGATTCCTTACTTTGTAACGCTGTCGTTTTGGTTGAGGGGAGAATTATAATCTCTTATTCTATGTAACCTTTTCTCTCTCCTACTAATATAATTTTTTAATTTCTAAGAAAAATACTTCAAGTAAATGACAAAACTAAAGAAGTTCGCTTGTGAAAAGAAAAAAGATAAGCATTCATCTTCTAATTATAAGTGACAGGACACTATACGTATAAGGGATTAAGTTTGCCAAGTTGATATAAGTTGCACAATACTACACAAAAGGACATGCTTAACTAGGACTATGTTTGGATGGGACATTTATAGGATGGGAGTCTTTCAAAATCATGATGACTCGTTGATGATCGAGGATTGGAGGTTTTTGCTTAACAAAGAAGGGTTGGAGCACCCTATTTTTGTTAGGCAGTTCTAACTCTATGCCACTTAATCTTGTCCATAAATTTGTGTGAACCTCAAATAAATGTATGGATAAGATTTAATGAAACAGGGTATGAACTGGTTAACTGAAACAGAGGATCTAATCCCACAAAAGACTAACTAGTTCTTTCAAAACGCGAAAACTAAAACGTTATTCCATTTTTCTTATGATAAATAAAAAAGAAATCATATATGAATATCTTTTATGACAGTCGTTGTATCGTTCAACATGTATTGGATAATTCTAGCAGTCAATTACAAGAATTCATATTCCGAGGGTAAATGAAGAGGTGATGGATGCAACAAAAGATTGTTTGATTTTGATATCAGGAGATGACGAACTAATTTTAGAAAGAGAAAACTTGACTTTCAGGAATAAACATTCATCAAATAGCTTTAGGAACATTTTGAGCACTTCTAGGCATCTTATGAATTGTCTTGCTTTATTGACTGGATGCATCTAACTCTTAGGATAGTAAAAAACAAAAACTTCAGCTACGCTTCTAGCTCTTGAATGAGCGAAAATCTTGCTCATGATAGCCAATAAAAAGCTTGTTGGTGTAGCGAGTCACTTGGTTGTAATCAACTTGCCATCGATCACTACTTTGGCACCACTAACCATTTGATTGGTTGGCTTACTTAGGGCCGAAGGATGTGTAGTGGCTTTCTTATCTTGTTTTACGGCAGGAGAAGAAAAGCTTCAGAATATGAATGCTTAAAGGACGATGGATTTAATTAGTTTCAGTTAAATCGAGTAGCATATATTCTTCGATGAAGCATCTTCTTAGGACTAAAATTTTACAACCTGTCAATGATAGGTATCACTCGTATATGAAAAAGAGCAAAGGGAAAGTGAATAGGTTAGAAGAGGGACAATATATGATCCTCCTTTACATTCAATTTTCATCATTTATAGTGATTACAAGTATAACGGGTTTCACCTTTGATTAAAAGTCTACTCGTTCCATTCATAACAACTTCTACTATTTCCTACATACATTATTTACTTAGCTAATAAAGTAACTTAGTTAAATATAACCACTAACCCAAATTGGCTTGTTGAAGTTACGCTTGCTGTTCCAAGTCTCAACTGATTCGGTTCCAATTACCATTGTATCATTACCTTCTTTGTCAAGAACAACCTTGTCCTCAAGGTTTAAACTAGGATAATGGGAATTTATATCCTATTGATTATTCTCGTAAGTATCTTGTAAATTACTCTGTGACTAGGACTTGCTCTCGCTCTTATCCTTGGGATTCCACCCAACATTGTTGTAGAATCTTCTCAGAATAAAAGATTGGTTAACCTTCTATTGCCAATTTAAGTAAAGAGGTAAGTGTGAGTGTAACCTCTCCTCGATATGCCTTCTAGAGAAAGACGTAAAACACTGTGTGAAGTTGCAACTCTTCAGGCAACTTTAATTTATACACCACTTATCCAATCTTACGTAGTATTTTAAATGTCCAAAGTATTTTTTGGAAAACTTTATGAGGTCTTTCTCACGACAGATTGTTGTTAATATGACTGTAATTTAACAAAAGACCAATTGCCAAGCTCGAGTTGCTTCTCTACTATTTTCTTATTAACTTACATCTTCATTCATTTTTAAATGCTTGTTAAATTTTCCTTTAATCTAGCTAGCAAGGTTTGCCTCTCTAGTAAACAATCTTCAACTTGAGCCAATTTGTAACTGTAGTAATAAGGGTCACTTCGCTCACAATTGTAGTGAGCCTAAAAAGGTACAATCTTGTTTTACAGACATTTATTATGTGAATGTCTCTTGTTTTGTTTTTTTTTTTAATTGAAGAGCATCTTTTGTAAATTGCAAACTTAGGAGCAACCAACCATGTAGCGAAAGATATAGATGCCTTTGTAAAATTAAAAAAAAAAATCACAAGGAAGATAGTCAATTTATGTAGAAGATAAGAGTTGTTGTGCAAGGGATTGGAACATGCAAATTAAACATATGTAGTGGTTGATGTCTAATATTATATGAAGTATTGCTGGCTCCAAAGATTCGATAACTCAAGAGTTATTGTGCAAGGGATTGGAACATGCAAATTAAACATATGTAGTGGCTGATATCTCATATTATATGAAGTGTTGTTTGCTCCAAAGATTCGACATAATTTTATTTATGTATTAGTATTAATTAGTCTTAATTATGATGTAAATTTTTACATAACCATTTATTATGGTCATGAATATATTTATTATGGTCATGAATTTATGTTGGATATTTTTATTATTCTGGATATCATTTATATAAATAATAATATACGTTTTTCTTTTGTTTACGTTATCTAGAAATTCCAATAATGATGCAATTTTGAGGCTTACTAGACTATATTATATTGATCAAAATCAAATAACTTGATTAGCTAAAAATAACGTCTTAGGTGATTTACATAAAGTAGATTTACCTATTTATGAACATTGTCTAACTAGTAAAATGGAAAGAAAGCTACTTGAAAAGGGGACACAAGCTTCTTATGCATTATACTTTATTCATACCAACAGTCGTGGTCCAATAAATATAAGGGGACAATATGAGACAAAATATTTTATCATAGATGAATATACCCAATATGGTCATGCCTATTTGATTTCTCATAAATCTGAACCATTAAATTGTTTCATAAAGTATATAAATTTGGTTGAAAATTAATTAGACAATAAAATAAAAGAATTAAGAATTATTCGAGGAAAAAAATACTTGTCTAATAAGTTTAAGACGCTATAAGAACAATTAACTATTCCTCAAACCTTACAACAGCATGTCAATGTAAAGATAATAATAAAATGTTATTAGAAATGGTTAATTCTATGACAACATAAGCAAATTTATCAATAACTTATTAGGGTGGTGATGCGTGGCTTACAACCACTTATGTATTTAATCGGGTGCTAATAAAATCAGTTATGAACACTTCCTATAAGTTATGGATAGGTGAAAAACCTTAAATGAAAAATCTAAGACGATGGTGGTATGATGCCTAAGTTTATAATCTCTTTCACAAATATGGAAACTGAGCCTAAGAGAGAAGAAAAATATCTTTATTAGATACTTTAAATAATTAAAAGAATATATGTTTAATTAAACGAATATATGTTCATTAATGAATGAGATGATGAACGAGTAACTGAATTTGAATCACGAGATGTCATGTTTTCAAAAAATAAATTTATAAAGCAAGGTGAAATACAAAAAAAACCTATTTTTATATAGGACTCTTAATCAAAATGATTCTATTATAGAGAATAATAAAGTGGGACTTTTTCTAATGGGGGTAGTTTAAAACTTGAAGGATTAACTCGAGGTCAATTAAAGTTACAATATGCTAAAAGTTTACCTACTATATTTGATATGAGCAGGAGTAAATAGGAAGTTCATGAATTTATTTCTCACAAACCGTGTTTATGTCGTAATAATCATGGAATAATTTTGGGACATCATTTTAAAATCAAAGGAAACATCCATTGAGTATCTCATAAAAAGAGAATGATCTAAGGAATATACATTAGACTTTCATAGTCTTCATAACTAAAGGATATACATAACAATATGGAATTGATTATGCTAAGACATTTTTCCCTGTTATAATGTTTGGTTCAATTCATTTAATCTTAGCTACAGTAGCCAGTTTGGATCTTGAATTATATAAAATAGATTTAAAAACTGCTTTTCCAAATAGAGATTAGAAGAAGAAATCTATAAGGAACAATCTGTAGGTTTTATTGAGACGAGCCAAAAATATAAAGTGTGCCTATTATTAAAATTGATTTATAGTCTAAAGCAATCCTTAAAGCAGTGACATTCATTTTCATAATATAATTATTTCATATGCTTGATAAAGACCATTGTTAAGATATTAAGAGATTTAAAAGGTAAATTTGCGATTTTATCTTTATATATGAATGATATTTTGATTGCTTGCATTGACAGTGAGTTTGTCAAGCACATCAAGGACTAGTTGTCATCCAAATTCGAGATGAAAGATATGGATGAATTCATATATTCTTGAAGTTGAGATTTCAAGAAGTCAAGAGATTACTATCTGTTTCTCAAGCGACCTATATTTAAAAGGTTTTTAAACGATTTTATATGGAAGATTGTAAAGTAATTGATAATCTTATTGCTAAAGAAGGTCTTAGTAAGAAGTTTTGTCCATCTATTCTAACATAAAGGAACAAATGAAGAAACTTCCTTGTTCTAGTGTAGTTGGAAGTCTCATATATACTATGATGTATATAAAGTCAAATATTTGTTATATTTTTAGAATGGTGAGCAGAATTAGTCAAATCCTAGATAAGCACGTTAGAAAGTAGTAAAGAGAATATTGAGGTATTTAAAAGATACCATTCATTATGTATGGTGTTATTAAGGCAACTATCTGCATATACAAAAGTATATAGATACAAAATGAGGAGGAGATTTAAATGAGCAAAAATATACCTTTGGATTTGTTTTCTTACTTAACAGTGGTGGGACATCATCAAAAAGTAAGAAACAATCTTATGTTACTTTATCCACAATAGAAGCTAAATTTATGACATTTTCAAAAATATTACAAAAAGCTATGTAGTTTAAATAATTCTTGGTTAGTATGAGAGTTGCTATGGGCAAGACTAATCCAATAATAATCAACTATGATAGTCAAGTAATAATCACTTATACTAATAACCCTAAATTTGATTCTAAAACCAAGCATATAGGTACAAAGTATTATATGAAAGATATAATTGTATGAGACGTAAGGATGGGGTATATATTTACATGAGATATGGTGGTAGACCTAACGACTAAACTAATATCCTAAGATAGATATTGAAGTCACAAGAATTATGTAGATATTGAAATGCAATTGATTAACATTTCTTTTTGTATATTAATTCAATATCTTGTCATGTTTAAAATGCAAATATGAGTTATCATTGTTTAATAAATAATAAACATTGACTAGTACTTGATTATGAAATATGTTAACTTTATATGACATATTTTACGTATGAATAAAAAATTATGTCAAATAGATAAAAGATTGACCCTCTTACGTATGTAATCACCTCTAATACTTGTGATGACTATAATTAAGGCAAAATTTAAATTTGTTATCCAAGTGATAATGGGGAGTAAGAGTAAGACAGAAACTTAAACCACAAACGTCGACCTAGATAATAAGTAAAAGGAATTTGGTTTGGAGTGATCATATGGTCATTATATCTTAATTGCTAGATAAGAGTTAAAAAAAAATGAATTTTAGAGTAGACACGTGAACTTAGTTTAAATATTGAGTATGTTCTTAGTTTAAATATTGAGTATGTTTGAATAATCATCTATACGATATTACGTTAATAAAAGACATAAACCCAAAATTGAAAGGAGTTAATATTGTAGCATTAAACTCTTATTATGTGTACAAATGCAACTATGAAAAAGTATTAATGCAAGTCATAAAATCTCAGGTTAAACAAGTCTTATAGTATACCCTTATGACTTATGTCTAATTCTTAACAATTAAATTTAAGGTTTGCTACTTTAGAATGTTACCAAAAGAATATGATTAATATGATCCTATGGGATAATTCTAGGAACGTAAATTAAATTAAATTCAAGAGAATTTAGAATAGAGGAAGACCATTCTGATTGGTGTACTACATACGAAAAAATATATATTCAAAGGTGGCCACTGACTCTTAGTACAAAAATTAAATACACAGATGACACTATAAAATAAAGGAGATAAAAAAAGATTAAAATGTAAAATATAACCAAGAGTTTAGCACACTAAATCTACTCAAGGATTGATTTATTAATCAAAACATCACTTAATATCATAGATATATTGAACTTATGTCATATGATGGTCGAGTTATTGGATAAATATAAGAGTTTGTAGAATGCTAATTAACTAAACCCATCATTTGTGATGAAAAGATGATAAATATTGAACATACCTAATAACTTGAAGATGCAACACTTTGGTTTAAATGTTAAAAGAGTAGTTAAGAATTTAAACTTCAATATAAAATGATCATCTAAATTTCAAAAGAATTATGATGGTCACAAGTCATTGAGTATTATGCCAAATTTCCTCTAACAAAAACAATAAATACCCTCTAACCTTTGAAAACAAAAAATTATATGATTAAACAATCATATCATCCATATTTAATTTTTTTGGTCAAATTAGATATCGCTCATTAATAACTTTACATCACACCACACATTACATAGGTTTCATTGGATCCATGCACTGAGATGGATCCAGGAATTTTTTTAAAAATTGGCAAAATTTTATTTTTTTATAGAATTAAAACTTAAAATAATAAATTTTTTATATTAAATTTTGACAATAGGCCCGTCCATGTTCATGCATATAGACATTTTTTTATATGATAAGACCAAATATTTTTCTTTTCCTCGTTGGTACCAACTTTCTTCAGACCAATTGTGATTTAACATTAAAGAATACACTTAATTTTTCACTTTTTCTTTCTAGTTTATTGCATGTATGTCCATCACACTTTCCAATGATCTTGTTTATTGCGTGTACCAACCATGACCTTGTGTGAGTTGTGCGAGCCAACTTGAAGAACACTTTTAGCGCTTGTGGGCATCATGTGAATTGAATTCCATTTTCTGACTTGATGCATCTAACTCCTAGGATAGTCAAAAACAAGACCTTCAGCTACGCTTCTCGCTCTTGCATGACCGAAAAGCTTGCTCACGATAGCCAATGCAAAATCTGTCACTGTAGCAAGTCCCTTGCTTGTAATCACTTTACCATCGATTACTACTGTGGCACCATTAACCATTTCACTGGTCAGCTTACTCAGGACCGAAGGATGTGCCGTGGCTCTCTTATCCTGTTTCATGGCAGAAGAAACGGCTTCAAAATATGAAAGCTTAAAGGAGGATGAGCTCAGTTAGCTTCATATTACCTTGAGTAAACCCTGCTTTTGTAGAACTGCGGGGGCAGAGCAAACTGCTCCATATATTCTTCCAGCAGTTTCTTGTTCACGGAGCATCTTCTTCAGAACTCTGGATCTTTGCAGCTTGTCAGCTCCACGAATTCCTCCCTGAAGGTTTGTAACAAATCCAAACTCTCTAAGGACGCGTAATGGACAATGAATGACTGTTAAAAAGTACATTGTGGGTTGTGGGCATACGTTAAGAAAGTCAAACATGCTCAAAAGTAAGCAAACAAGTATAATAGGGAAGGAGGAGACAAAAACTGAACAAACTCTTTAACACTTTGGACCACTATCAAGGTATGTATAACTGCCTGGTAGTATCAACTTCAAGTCAGAGGTGGAATCAAACAGCAAGTTCATCAAAGCCAACAAAGGAAGTCGTGATAGTTAAATGCTACATAAAACCAATCTCGCTTATCAGAAGGTTATTTTCAGTAAAAAATTATGATAAAGCGCTTTAGGACTACATGCATAAATTGATGTCTTCCTGGAAAATTTATAGGTTGCATTTGAAAAATATGATACAGCACATTATGACTAAGTGCATAGATTGATGTCAAGAAGGGAAATTCATAAGTCGACAATTTAGTTTTATATGAAAAGGAATGCAAGGAAAGCTAACAAACAAAGCCATGACATGATTCAGCATTTGCCTCACCGGAAGCACGATTAAATCGTAGATAGACTGGGCGGCATCATTAATTAATTTATCAGCAACAATTTTTGTGCCGCACGACGTCAAAATATGAGCAGATTTTTCGACTGAAGCAACAACTACATCCACTTTTGCTCGGCGCAAAACATCCACAATCGTTATTACTTCAATCTCTTCAGAACCATTTGCAACTGGTACTAGAACCTGAATAACATTGAAGGGAACACAGGAAAGTCCAGAATTCAATAGCAATAGAAGAACATTAAAAACAAAAACGATAAAAGCTGGAAATAAGGCAGCTAAAAGAAACTCACACGAGGATTATGGTCAACAGACCATTCAATTGTGTTAAACTCTTCTTTTATACAGTTACCACCAGCAGCAGCAGCAGCAGCAGCATCAACATGCATTAACTATTACAAGAATTGAAAAGCATTAACTATGGAGCCTCCAGAAAAGGGTGAAAAGAACTAGCATTCTACTAAAACAGTTTAATAGTTATGGATATCATATTCAAGCAAGATAGGCATAATTACATCAAAATCTTTAGGCGGGATATTAAAATTTGCAGAAGTAATATCCAAGCTACTTCAATCATCTACTCTTTCTGTTCTTCTTTCTTCTATTATTTTTAGAATCTTTTCATGGATGTGTATGTGCCAGTGTGTGTATGCTACCGAGCTATAAATTCATTCTTCTCTGACAACCATTCCTCGTTGACATTGCTGGGATGAAAGTTGACATGGAAATCAATCTTATCCTACTTGAAACCCTATTAATATCAGCATTAATGATATAGGGCAAACTAAATTTTATCTTTTGGCTCATATAAAAACGAAGTAATGAGGATGTAGAACACAAAGCATTGATAGCGATAAATAAGAATGCATGGCGGGCAGAAGAAAATAATTCAAAAGAATAGTGATTACCAACGATCCACCAAGCTCCTTGGCAACAGACTCCCCAAACAGTTGTTCAACCAAACAT
>JANSVB020000458.1:4388374-4398774 GCA_025504935.2 Erythroxylum haughtii
AATGGGTATTTCGATTAGGATGAGAATTGGGTTGTTGATGTACTCTATTGTTTGAAGTGGTTTCAAGTTAAAACATTCAAGTTACCAACGATCCACCAAGCTCCTTGGCAACAGACTCCCCAAACAGTTGTTCAACCAAACATAGAGCAAACTGGAAAGAAGTTCCAGGACCTTGGCTTGTTGTAACTTCACCTGAAACTTGAATATTTGATTTGACAGCCCAAAAAGTTGGAAGCTTGTCCATGAATGCAGGGTGACATGTCATCTTTCATCATACGCTACATTTCATTAAGAAAAACAAATCATTTTCATGCATATTCACCAAAGTTCTACCAAATCAAATCAGGTGAATCACCTGCTTTCTTCTCAGAAGACCCCATGGGAGAAGTGTTATAGCAGGCGCAGCACATATAGCTCCATATAACCTTTTGTCCTCAGCTTGTTTGCTTGTGATTTTCTGAAGAACCTCACAATCTCTTAGCCTAGCTGAACCCGGCATACCCCCCTTATAAAACCAAAATCGATCAAATTACATATGAAGGCATCAAATTTCAAAAAATACTGAAAGTATCTCTGCACAAAATCATGTAATTTGTTGTTCTACATGTTGCATTGCAGTGACAAGATGAAAATTTTTTATTTATTTGATCCAGTCTCCAATCAATATAGTCTTGTCACATGAAAAACATCTGCACTTTTGTCAATTATTAACTTGCCACTGAATTAGACTGTTTTTCAGTAAGTTTCCATGCACTACTGCCATTGGAAAAACAAAAAAATAAACAATATTATCAACAAAATTTAATAATCACATCATCATGGACCTCTCTTCTTGAAAATCAACAAGGTGTGGCTCCTATAAAAAATCCAAGCTTTGTAGTTCAATAGTAAAATATAAAGTTTGTTGCCATTACTAAAAAAATTGAATGTTGTGAAGTATACTAAAGCAATGGATGCTTGCCATAGCAAGAGATAAGGTAACCAAAGACTACTGTCACTGGAAATTTTTATATAATTCTATCTGTAACAATTTGAAACTTGAAACAACTAACCGGCAAAGCCACAAGATCAAAAACTTTGTCAGAGCAGCTGGAAATAAAGGTATCAGCGACCAGTCTAGCGCCACCTGCAGCCTTAATCTCAAGCTGTGGCTCCACTGAAGCAACAATCACCTCTGCACCAGCTCTGCGTAGAACATCAATCATAATAACAGCTTCCATTTCTTCTGTGCCAAATCCAATAGGAATCAGTACCTGCACATCCACAATAAAAATTAGGAATCAAGCCTCATAAGAAACTCAAAAATTGAGACAGACATGCTATAATTATCCAAATCTAGCCAACTTTTCGAATTCAGAGAAAATGGGTTAGCTGATTACTCATTCATCAAGGAAACTGTCGAAACATTATTGCTCATCAATCACAAAGTTTCTATTTCTATATCCCTGATCTATCTTTTTTCTTCACACTGTTACGACGTTGTTGATAAGGATGTTCAAAGAACAGAGAGTAGACTACCGGAAGACCAAAACCTAAGAAGTGTGCACCAAAAGGCAACGAATATACTTAGTTAAGACATCCTGAAATTAGCTAAAAACCGAACTACTAAATTCATGGATACTCTACTCAGAAAGCAGGTAAACAATGACAGTCTCTTCCCCATAAGCATTTTAAACAAAACATCATATGACAATAGAAATAATGGTACCTTCTTAGGAGGGACTGGCGAACTACTACTCTCAGAAGAACTTGTGGCCGGAGCGTTTTGTATTGTCGGAGACACCATTTTACTGGGTTTGGAGGAAAGTCTCCTTCTGGTGGGTGTTTCATGCTGCGACAGTATCCCCATGGAAACAAAGAACACACTACTTGTTGCAGATGAATTCATGGTAAGGGGCTTGAGAGAACAAAGCTTCGCTGGAACTGTAGCTGCAGCTGAGAGATGACACAACACAGACTCCATTGGCAAAAGCTTCAATCTTTAGGCCCCCCTGTGCCTGCAGCCTGCTGTATGTTGAAAACCTGAAAGTCTGTACTTTCAGAAAATCCCTAAGGCATAAACCGCCACGTATCTTATCCGGGCATGAACTTACTTTTCAAAGAGTTAAAGACCGCCTCCAACGACAACGTTTCTCGAAGAAAATTCATGTGACGGCCATATGTAAACCTCTTAAAGATAGATACTTTAGGAACTTTACGAAGCTTATTCACTAAAATTTTATTGATTAGAATATGCAAGGAGAAGGAACAAGCTTACTCATAAAAATGACATTTCTTTAATTGGGTGAGCTTCCTAATTCCTAAGATAAGGCAGAGCGGATGTGGGCAAAATGGATGTGAACAACACGCAAGCTCCCAGTGCCAGTAGAGCCACAGCCCTTTTTAGTTTTTATAAATTACTGGTAGAGGGAGTTTCACCTCAACTCGTCCCATTTAGCATAAGAGGGAGTTTTAGCTGAACTCGTCGCACTTAGCGAAATGCTCAGAGTCGTGGCCAGAAGAGCCGTATCTTCATGTTCAGAGTTATGCTCCAAATCTGGAATACCGAGCCCGATTGATCAAGTCCTCCACAGACGACATCTCTGCTTGGGGGTCCTCCCTGATGGCCTGGATCGGAGCTCCGAGTCTTTTTCAGGCAACTCTAAGGCCATGGAGTGTCTGCTTTCAGAGCTTCAAACCCATGTAGAGAAGGTATTTTATTTTATTGGTAAACTTGTTTATGCTAATGTGTTGTTCGTGTTTGTGCGCCTAAGGTTTGCGTCTGAATGGCAACTGTAATGTGTTGGGTATGACTTTTAAGGTTTTGGCTGGAGGAGGTGAAGAAGCGGTCAAAAGGAACAGGAGTAGGAACAAGCTTTTGCCTAGGGAAAGAATTGACCGGCTTCTTGACCCTGGTTCTTCGTTTCTTGAGCTCTCTCAGGTTTGTTGGGATTACTTGAATAAGTTTATATATCAATTAATTAGCAATTGTTCGATTCATAACCTTTAAGTAGATTCGTATAAGGAATTTATGCTGTTGGAAATTGTGTTAAACAGTGGGAGAAATAGAGATAAAAGATTGGAATATGAAGTATGTGATTTTCTTCTTTTTTCACAAGCATGCTGAGAGGTTAATCTAAATTTTACTGTATCTTCGTTAGTTGTTGGACTAATTAGATAACTGCCATTCCATAATAAGTAGGAAGCAGTTTATTTTGTCTCATGGCAAAGTTTGAATCTTTTGTATAGTTTTGTGCTTGAGTTGTGTTTTACCCGTTGAGCCAATATTTTGAGGCTGTTTCTCATGTGATTGTTTATAGTATCGGTTCGTTTTATTTATTCTGGGTATCTGATTAAGCAGACTTCAAGATAACATTGACCCTCTTATGGTGAGTGAGCTTTGGATCCTTGAATGGTGCAGTCAGCTGTAACCAATGAAAATTAGTGTACCTAAAAATAATGGAAGTTCAATTATCAATTTGCATGTGGAATGCAGACATGATTTTGATGTATTCCTTGTGTTTTATTTTCTGTGTAAAGCTTGCAGGACACAACTTATATGAATATTCCTTACCATCTGCTGGAATAATCACTGGAATAGGTGCTGTTCACGGACGCCTATGCATGTTTGTGGCAAATGACCCTACTGTTAAGGGAGGAACTTATTATCCCATTACAGTGAAGAAACATTTAAGGGCACAAGAGATTGCTGCTCAGTGCAAATTACCGTGCATATATCTTGTTGATAGTGGAGGGGCATTTCTTCCAAAACAAGCTGAGGTCTTTCCTGACAAAGATAATTTTGGTAGAATATTCTACAATCAAGCGATCATGTCTGCAGAAGGCATTCCTCAAATTGCACTTGTGTTAGGCTCTTGCACTGCTGGTGGGGCCTATATTCCAGCAATGGCTGATGAAAGTGTGATGGTAAAAGGAAATGGTACCATATTTCTAGCTGGGCCACCCCTTGTGAAGGTCAGTTCTGAAATCTCTAGTAGTTCAGATTGCTTCACGTGTTACTTAAAGTTTGTTTTCCCAGGAAGTATTATTGATTTATTGGCATATCTGGTCGTATTCGTTTGGAGTCATGTAACCTAGGTCCATATTTGCGTACTGGGGTTGTGTGTATTTTTTTCTTAAAACTTAATGTAGAGCTAAAGTAGAAGTTATAGTAGGCTGCCACAGGAGAGGAAATCTCTGCCGAGGACTTGGGGGGTGCTTCTGTTCATTGCAAGACATCAGGGGTTTCTGACTATTTTGCTCAAGGTATCTGTTCCACTATCGATGCAGCATCTTCTGCCTAGGCAGGTCTTTGGAAACAACATATGGACTTCTTATTCTTAGCTGTTGATATGCCTGAAAACTACTTGTGTTTGTAGATGAATTGCATGGACTTGCCCTTGGGAGGAATATTGTCAAAAACTTGCACATGGCTGGAAAAACAGGGAATATCAACACATTCCAAAATGTAAATTCCACATATAAAGAACCATTATATGATGTGAAAGAACTTCGTTCTATTGCCCCTGTAGACCTCAAGCAGGCCTTTGATATCCGATCGATCATTGCTCGTATTGTTGATGGAAGTGAATTCGATGAGTTCAAGAAGCTATATGGAACTGTGAGCATCTCAATCACTTGAATAAAATAACTTAAATTTCCCCTGGATATATGTGAATGATGTAATTAATTCCTGAGCCTCAGATCAGTTCTACCCATCTTTCTTTCCATAAATCTTACCTGTTTCTTCTGCTTGTATCACTGCAGACTCTTGTAACTGGTTTTGCTAGAATTCTTGGACAACCTGTTGGCATCATTGGCAACAATGGAATATTGTTTAACGAATCTGCTCTAAAAGGGGCCCATTTCATTGAATTATGTACTCAACGTAATATTCCCTTGGTCTTCCTTCAGAATATCACTGGATTTATGGTATTTTATTTGTCTCGTCTTTACATTACCTCTTAGTGCTTTTTGCTTCTTTTTGAAAGATCATACTAACGGAAAAGATCAATGCACCTTGTATTTGATATCCTATAAACAAAATCTATCTAGTTAAGTACTGGGAATCATGAAACATATGTGGTCTATCTGTGAGGTTTCAGCAAATGTTTCTGGTAGATGGAATTGAGTACATGGTGAAGGTACAGAGGAAATGTATGACAAATTGAGCTAATTCTCAGTTCCATCCTAGAAGGAAGCCTTATGTTCTTATTGTTTGTCTTCTTGTAATTGAACTAATTGGCGAACTCTACATTTGAGAATTTGCTTTGCTTTGATGTCAAGTTACCTTAGGACATGAACATGCCTTAACTGTTTAGTTAGAGTTCTTCAAGCTTTTTTGACTTCCCCTTCTTGAACAAACAATACTTATAGTCAAGTTTTATTCAGTCGATGACAGTGATGTTTTATGAAAAGTTTGGTATATAAAAATGATATTAGAGACTTTAGACATGGTAATTTGATGGTAATAAGACTTTTGGCTTGCATGCTTGTCTTTGAAACTACTAACTAAGCTTGGTGAGAAACTTAAGGTTGAATATGTTATTGTTATAGTTTGCTTTAGATATAAAATTTCTTTATAGCTATGCTGTTAATTGATAGAAATGAGGATTGACTTTTGCGTATGGCAGGTTGGTTCAAGGTCTGAGGCAAATGGCATAGCAAAATCTGGAGCAAAAATGGTCATGGCAGTTTCATGTGCTAAGGTTAGTTTCTTGTCTCTCAATTCACTCATCTTCACATTTAGCATAATTACAGAAGGAAAAAGAAAAAGGAAAACTACGCAATGAAATATTTGTTCGAATGCCTTTGGAAAATAAAGTTGATGTTTGAGTAGACTTTGAATCTTCCTCTTTCATTGTATGGTTAACTTAAAAATTGATAGAAAAACAAAAGAGAAATGCGTGTCAATGTAACTGTTTCTGATGAATGCTTGTGAAGGTGCCAAAGATTACTATTATCGTGGGTGGAAGCTTTGGTGCTGGAAATTATGCCATGTGTGGTCGTGCATATAGTCCCAATTTTATGTTCCTTTGGCCAAATGCCAGAATATCTGTGATGGGTGGTGCTCAGGCGGCTGGTGTACTATCGCAAATCGAAAAAGCAAACAAAAAAAAGCAAGGAATTCAGGTAATTTACACTTTTGTTATATGCCATATTGCCATTGCCTTGAAGATGATATTCTGATTTGTTTAATCCGTACGATTTGCAGTGGACAAAAGAAGAGGAAGAGAGATTCAAGGAAAAGGTGGTGGAGGCATATGAACGAGAGGGAAGCTCATATTATTCAACAGCAAGGCTTTGGGATGATGGTATCATTGACCCAGCTGACACTAGAAAAATCATAGGACTTTGCATATCTGCCTCATTCAACCGTCCTGTGGAAGATACCAAATACGGTGTCTTCAGAATGTAACCATTTGTCCATGGAGTGCTTAGCCTGCCAAACTTTTGTTCTGCAAACTGCAAATGCTTCCTGCTATTGCTAGGACTAGTGCTACCCCTGAAGAAGCCACAAAATTGTTATTCATGTGATTTTTTTTCGCTTCAGATTTCAGACTCAAAGGTCAAAGCTTGGCCTACATGATTCAATACATCGTAGAGGGTTTAAGCTCTACACTTGCTCCCAACTTTCTCTTTTTTAACCATCCTTTCCCTTGAATGGTTATTGAAGTAAATAGTTTTCAGATGGTACTGTTTGGTGACTAGGCCGCAACTTAGCAGCTACAATTAAAAAGCGCCCGTGGCCTAATGGATAAGGCGTCTGACTTCTAATCAGGCGATTGTGGGTTCGAGTCCCACCGGGCGTGCGCTGACTTTTTTTGTCTCCATTTCATTTCATTTGGGTTTTAAAAATTAAAACATTAAAAAAAATTTGCAGCGAATTTATTTACAATACGGATTGTGTTCGCGCTTATACATAATGTATTTAGAACCTTTTTTTATTATTGTGTTTTGTATTTATTTACAATACGGCCTCTTAGTTATTTTAGTCATTTTAGTTAAGCTTTTCTACTTGTTTGTTTCATTTATTTATTTATTCCCCTTTCTTGTTTATTTATTTTTTATTTTTTTATTTTTATCTTTATTTTATTATGTACTATGCACTTTTTAATTAATTATTTATTTTTATTATACTATTTGTTGGTATTATATTATTTTTTATTTTAATATTATTTTAATGCAATTATTTGTATACATTTTCTACTTTTATCATGTTCAAATGGTAATTTATTTTTTTTACTTTTTCTTTTCTCATTTTTTATGAGTATATCGGAAGCAATCGTTCTATTAGTTAAAGATAGGGTGATGTACTTCTGAACTTCTTTAGACTCTTAGCTGGATTTCTATTTGAATGTTGTTGTGCTAATTGTATATATTTATAATTTTTAACATTAATATGTAACCAGGTAATTAATTAAAGTTTAGTTTATTAGTCCATCTTTAAAACCCTAAAATAGACTTGGTAATAAGGTTTGGGCTCGAGAATTTTACTAAAATGTTGTTGTTGTACTAGTACTAATTACGTACGTTTATAATTTTTAATTTGGTTTATTGTGCTTCGAAACTTTGAAATAGGCTTAGTAATTAGGTACAAATCCACCTCGACTCAACCTGGCCCAGCCAAAAGTCAATGACTTTGGACTTGATTTTTTTAAAAAATAGTCTCGAGATCAAACTAGGACATGTGCTGTCCTTTTTTTTCCTATTTCATTTCACTTGGATTTAATTCTTCTTTAAAAATTAAAACAATCAAAAAATTATAATGGATTTATTTACAATACAAATTATGTATGCTTATACACATGTATTTAAAACCTTTTTTTAATTATTGTTTTTGTATTTATTTTTAATACTTCCTCTTAGTTATTTTACCCATTTTAGTTAAGTTTTTTTTTCATTTATTTATTTCTTTGTCCTCTTCCCTATTTATTTATTTATGATTATTTTATTATTTTATTATTTAATGTTTGTCTTTATTTTATTATTAATTGTGTATGATATATATGTTTAATTAATTAATTACTTTTTATTATATCTTATTATATTATTGTTTTTAATGTAGTTATTTGGGTACATTTTTTACTTTTATCTTTTTCAAATAGTATTTTAAAAATTGTTTTTCTTTTTTCTTTTCTTTTATCATTTTTTGTTAGTTTATCGAAAGTAGTCTTCATACTAGTTAAAGCTAAGACTACGTACTTTTGGACCTTTCTAGAGCCTCAAAAGGATTTCTACTAAAATGATGTTATTATTATTGTTGTTGTTGTTATTGTATAAATTATGTATGCTTATTATTTTTAATTTTAATACGTAATATGTAATGAATTAAAATTTAGTTTACTATTCCATCTTTGAAACCCTAAAATACACTTGATAATTAGGTTTGGACTTCAAATTTCTATTAGTTGTACATATTATTTATGCTTATAATTTTTAATTTAGTTTACTAATCCTTCTTTGAAACCTAAAATAAGCTTGACAATTAAGCTCGGTTCGACTCGTTCTAACTTAAAATTAACGAATCTTAAACCTGATTTTTTTAAGAAACAAGGTCTTAAATGGGTTCAAATTAGGGCTATCAGACCTTACCGTGCTTCATGCTTAAAAGTTATAATAAAAACAATGTCATTTTACAAAAAAAACTAACATTGTCTCTTATTTTTAATTAAAAGTAATAAAAAATCAAGCTAAGTCAGATTTTGAGTTGTTTGGGTCGGTTGAGCTCAAGCTCAGCTACCTTAAAGCCAGATAAAAGCTGTCGAGTGTAACTCTGTCCTGGACACAAGGTATCGGATACCGTTCTGTACCGATTGATACCGCATCGACTAAAAAACAGAACGATATCATGATGTTTGGTATCGGCGGGTACTAAGTGTTTTCACCGTATACTAACTAATACTCAAAATACCAGCCATATACTGGCCAGTATCGTAATTTTTATAAAAAATGAGGACGCTTTTGCAAAACCAAAAAATATTAACCCTAAACCCCCTCGACGCCTGCCTTTGTTTTTTCATTATTTTCTCGCTCTATCAGACTCACCTTATCCTCTCTCTATCTTGTGCTCTCATCCTCTCCACTCTCTCTCTCTCTCGTTCTCCTCTCTATCTCTGGCAGTGCTCCTATGTACTACCTCTTTAATAGTGCTTCTACATCTTACCTCTCCGGAGGTCATCTTCCGATCTTCCTCCACCACATGAACCCACCACCACCGAGCCTCATCCGAACCTGCATCAAGCTTCAACCCTCCTCCATGAGGACCACCAATGCAGCATGCCACCATCGACTGCTCTCCTCTGTCCCCCGTGCATCCTAAACCATCGGATCTGGAATAATACCTAGATCTAAACACGACCCGACCTGATCTAAAATAATACCAATTGTGAATTTCTGTTTAGGTGTGTTTTCACTTTTCTGTTGAATTTTTTCTGGTTAATCGCATTTGTGTTGTGATTGTGAATGGGTTGGACTTCGAAGTTGGAATGAAATTGTTAAGGATTTGTGACTTGCCATTGGTTGGAGTTGGATAATGGATTGGATTTAGAGTTGAATTGAATTGAATGAAAGGAGTTTGGTTTTGGTTCATTTGTGGTTCGGTTGATTGATAATTGATATCTTGATTTATGTTAAATTTTTTGGTCATTCACGGCATACATCATGTTAAAAGTTAAAAAAGGCTTCCAATTTAAGTTTCAACTTAACTTTGTGATGCATTATTTAAAAGTTAGAAAGGCTTCCAAGTTTCAACTTAACTTAAAATTAATGAATTGAAAATGTAAATTGGAAAGAATTCAAAGTAAATAATTAATTGACATAATTTTAAAATTATTGAAATGGTATTTGGATATTGGGTAAATAATTAATTAAGTATTATAATAATTCGGGTATGGTCTTGTGGAAAAGTCGAATGGGAAGTTTTGTAATTGTAATTATTCTATATCTCTAAGTTGTCTTTAATTTTTATCCCAAAATTAGTCCATCTCATTTAGGATTCAAGTCTCTTACATATCCACCTTTATTTATCCTAAAATTAGTCCATCCTATAGTCTTTGCATATTTAAAATCTAATTTTCTTATTATTCCATTTTTATTGCATTTATAGTACTTTAGCATTAAGTCTTCGAATAAGTGTGAAACTTTTTTAGTTCATCTTAATGAAAAAAATTACTCAGCTTGTGCATTATATTTCAAGATATTTACTAAAGGCAAGGATTTATGAAGATATGTCAATGGCAATAATCATATTCTTGAAAAAATAAGAACAAAGATGAAAGTGAAGTTAAGGATGTTTAAGTCATGACTTAAATTTTTGGATTGGTTAAGCCATCATCTTAAGTCTTTGAACAGTACTTCGATTTTAAATTTAGCATGAATTTACTACTCTCCAATAGGAAAGCCTATCTATTTTTAAATTT
>JANSVB020000458.1:4473628-4483731 GCA_025504935.2 Erythroxylum haughtii
GGATTAGGATGAACTAGCCACGACAACTCATGGGAAACATTGTGGACATTGAGATTCGATGATCAGCCATGAAGGTAGGAAATTGCGACATTTTTCTTCTCTGCAGACCATACACACCACAGCCAACAGCCCCTTGATGTGACAATTTAAATCATCTCCAAACCTTCTCAGCCTAGACGTCGCACACACACATCACCAGACACACACTCTCTTCGCACACACCACCAGACACTCACGTCCCTGTAAGACCATGCACACACACAACACTGTAGCTAATGTAGACATATTAACTTTGCTAGCCACTCCACTATTCACATAGCTACTCTAACGCACACGCACACCACTCCAGCATTTTACTCTTCACGTTGGCCAACATCATACACTCCATTTCGATGCACAAACGCTGGTCACGCACACACGCCTCCAACTTCTGGTCTGCTCACCTTTTGCTGCCTCCCTTCTTCTATCGCCAACGCTCTTCCTCTTTTCAGCTGACTAATTAAGTTGGTTTAAGCTTTTTGTTGCTCAAAACCCTTGCAAGCTCCATTTCATGTTATGCTTTCATTTTCTCCTTTGTCCATATTGCCGTGTCGTTTCAACACTGCTGTTTCAACATATTCCACTCCTCTCTCACATTGTTGTTTTTGTCTTCTTCAATGTTTTAATGCTTTGTATCAACGTTATTGTTTTCTTAAGTGATGTTTGCATTTAAGCTTCTCTTCTGAAGTTATTTCAATGCCTTGATCACTACTTATTTATCTTTTGAACTCTAATTTATCCAAATACCTTACAATAAAAATTACAAATAAAATAGCATCAATTGTCCAAAAATTAATTTATTGCAGTGAAACCAAGATACGATAATGTTTGCCCCTATAAACACAAATTAAATGTAAGGGACAATAATTCAAATAATAATCAAATAAAGCTATAAAGATCAATTTTAGTGACAAAAACCTATCCAAATGACATGAAAATATATACGAACAAGTGAGTTTGTCAGTTTATCTCAAGGCAAATTTGTTATACTTATGGCGGTTGACAAGCTAACTATATATGCTCACTTCATAACACTATCTCACCTCTCACTTCATAACACTATCTCACCTCTATGCAGACCTAGTGGTAGCACAGGCTTTTATAGATCATGTATTCAAATTGTATGGCTTTTTAGGATCAATAACCTCTGATAAGGATAGCATTTTCATGAGTAATTTTTGGGATGATCTCTTGACTATCTAAGGGGTAGATTTGTTAAAATCCACATACTACAATCGACTGACGGATGAGCAATTAGAGGTGGTTAATAGAGGGTTGGAAACATACTTGAGGAGTATGGGAAGTGACACTCCCAATAGCTGGTTTAAGTGAATAAGCTTAGTATAATGGTGGTACAATACTAATTACCATTCATCCATAAGGAGAACCTCTTTTAAAGGTCTTTATGGTTACTCTCCTCCTATACATCTACCTTACCTTCCTAAGGATTCTAGCAATGATGTTGTAAGTAGAAGCTTAGAGCACAAAGAAGAGATGAAAAAGGCACTCAGGTGGCATCTAGAGAGAGCCCAACACAATATGGTCCAACTTGCAAATAAGCATAAATCAAAGAGGGCTTTCCAAGTTGGAGAGTGGGTATATCTAAAACTTCAGCCCTATAGGAAAAGTTTAGTAACAAGGAGGAACAATGAGAAGCTCGGTCCAAATTATTATGGTTCATTTTAGATATTAAATAAGGTGGGTCCAGTGGCATATAAGCTTGCAATGCCTATATGATCACCTATGCACCCAACTTTTCATGTGTCATAGTTAAAGAAGTACCATGATCCTAAGTTGACTGCTACTACACTACCCTCTTTTATGAGTGATCTTAATTACAAGCTCAAACCTGAAGCAATATTGGAAAGAAAGTTAGTTAAAAAGAGAAGCAAGCTGCAATCAAGGTCCTAGTTAAGTGGAAGAACAAGCCAATTAAAGATAGTACCTAAGTCTAATATGATATGACAAATCAATTTTCAAATTTACATCCTTGAGGACAAAGATGATGCTACCAAGGGAGACTTGATGCAGATAATTAAAAGAATAAAATAAAAATTAGGATTAAGTAACGTGGCAAAAGTATGTTGTAGTAAAAATTAAAAGAAAAAATATTTAGTCATTCATCACATTTGTTGAGAATTCCATTGGGACATTTGCATTTTTCCTTCTTTCCTTCTTTCCTTATTTCTTATTTTCCATTATAAATGTTACTAAGCTGAGGTTGAAAAAGTTATCAAAGATATTATTTTCTCTTATTTCTCTTCTTTCTAGAGCTCTTTGTAATTTGTTGGAGCAATGCTATCATAGTGAAAATTGGGTGATTAATTCACCTCCTAATTACTTTGTTTCATCATGTTTTTCTCCCTCAAATTCTTGCAATTCCTGGCTGAAATTTAATTTTTGCATCAGAAGTGTATATAGCTGACCATGTGCATGATTGGTGCCCTAGTTGGATTATTTTAATCAAACTCAAAGAAAGCAAAAGATTGTAGCTTCATGTTTTCTTTCAATTAAAAGCGTCTAAAAAAAATCTATTTTGTTTAGTTAATGACACTAATAGTATGATGTCAGTTATTTGTAGAGGATTCATGTTTAGATTATAGTCTTAAGTTGCACTCTCTTTCCCCCAATATTTACTTATTTAGTACGTAGTAAATAATTGACATTGACAGGTCCCTGGAAACATCTGCACAATCCAATTCCAGATAACAAAGGTGGGCAACACTTAATTGCTATCTAATTTCTTTTTATCCTTGTTCCAAATATTGACCCTCATTTTTCTATACTTTTCTCTCTAGTCTCAAGATACACAAGCTTCTAACCTTCCTTCTGATTTCTGGTAAGAACAGATCTCTAATTCAGATAAGCTATCGAAGTAACTAGAACTTCCAATAACAGAAATGTTCCCTTCAACCCTGACCAATTGTTACAGCACCTACTATTGTGATCAAGAAGAGCTCAGATGCCTATAGAGTATGGCAAGCAATTTTTTCCAGCTGCACACAACAAATTGTACATTTCTTCAAAACGGAAAAGACTCCTATCACTATAGTTTCTTATGAAATGATGTCCAAAAAATACATCCACTCCAAACAAGTGTATCAACTGCTATGCAATCGCATTCATCATGATAGAACATCATTTTGATATGGCAAGCCTTGTTAATGGCGCTATACCATATCCAGCAGAAATAGCTGGAACCTGGCAGGAAGCTGTGTGACCTCTATGACCCTCATAATTCCTAGAAAATCAGTCATAAATAGTTGATAAACCCTTCGCTTAAGTTGTGACCTCAGATTAGTTTTCTATTGAAATGAGCAGTGTTGAATTCAGGACCAGATTAGGTCTTCCCTGAAACTAAAATAGATCGATCCTGATCATTATTTTCAGACAGAACCTATCAATCACGGCTCGTCTAAGCACATTACGGCCATGTAACAGTCACAAAGAGTGGATAAATTGTTGAAATTGGCTTGGAGTTGGTCACATGGCATTCATAGGACCATAAAAGGGAAACAGACGATTGCCATCAGAAACCATTGGTCGCAAGATTTAAATGATCTTACATTAAGTAGCTGCATCCTCGTAAAAGGTAAACCTAGCTTGCTGAGCTCACACCACCCTACTTGGACATTCTTTGTCAGTGAGGATTAGGCCAGCCAGCCCCTTCATAGGTTCTTCTAATAATGATATGGCTTAATTTTAACATGTCATAGGACTGTATAACATCGGCTCATTGGAATCAGAATCTAAAACCAACATAAGAGTAAATCAATCTTCTGCAACTATAATTGCAAACTAGCAATCTTGGTTGAGAGTAATCTTCAACTAATCAAGATTTGCTTTTATCTTGAAATGAATTTAATGTACAGTACACAACCCATAATTTCTCAAATAAAATTAGAAAGCTCCTCATTTTTTTTCTTTTTTCCTTTTTGCCCCCATTGAAATAAGTCAAAAAAACTGCATGTCAACCTGAGAGCTTTTACAGTCTCAGTTTTTGTTTTTGAAGTTTTGGAAATTAATCCAAAATAAATGATATAATGCAACTTCTTTAACAATTTTACTCTTCAGTTAAAAGGGAATATGAGCTTGAAGTCAGTGTTATGGCTCTATGCGGTAAATCATCTGACAAACTGCGCATACGTGCCAACTTGAACAAGCAAGCTGAGCAAGTACCAAGTTTTGGTTGAACTGCTGCAGCTTTCTAGCAACAAAGGTTAGTAGTTCAGGTGAACAAGTAGTAGGTATCAAAGGGACTGCATGTTGGGTGGTGATTGTGGAGATCCAGTTTCAAGCAAAAAGCTTCTGCTACAATATGACCTTGATGTACTTGAAGAGGATGCAAGATACCTTCCTTCCCCGCTGTTAAAAATTACTTCACTCCTATGCATTTTCCCTTTACTTGTCCTTCCTCTCCCTTCACTTCCTTCATACTCTTCATCCCCCATAGCATGTATAATTCCACTGTTGGCAGGGTCTGAACTCTCGTACAAAAGCCGAAGGACTTGTTTAATGGATGGCCTAACACGTCCTTCCCTCTGTGTACACCATTTCACAATAGTGGCAACTGTTTCAAGCTGGTCTAAGTCAACAGAGTCTCTGATACATTGGTCCAACAGCTCAGGTAGTCTTGATTCAGATGCCAACAAGATTTGAGACCACTCTACCAAATTCTTCCCATCATGTATTGCCCTTCTTGCAGTTATTATCTCTAACAGTACCACTCCATAGCTGTATATGTCGCTTTTTTCTGTGAGTTCTTGAGTGACCACATATTCAGGATCCATGTAACCTGGAGGGCATCATACAGGGATCTATTATTAAAATGGAATAAACTTAAATGTTTGAGCAGTCAAATTTGCTCTTTCGAACCTGGGGTTCCCCTGATGTTGGTATTTACTGGCTCAAAACAAATAGAGCCATCTTTTGAAGCATGAGCAAGGCCAAAATCTGCAACCTGAAGAACAAATTTTTATAGGCTGGGAAAGCAAACGTTCTGTTTCCAGATTAAGCACTCGTTTTAATTTCCATTATGACTAGTACTAGGCTATGAGTAAACCAGCTGGGTCCCGTCAGAAGGATAATATGCTTCATCTATGAAGAGCATTCTGAACTGCTATTTTGGTCAGGAGTGAAATTGAAAATCTACATGTGCAAGTTCAACACAATATTACCTTAGCAACATAATTTTCATCTAGAAGGATGTTGCTGGACTTGATGTCTCTGTGGCACAAAGGTGGATCACAATAGAAATGCAGGTACTCCTGTAAGCAATTAAAATGATGGAAAAGAACAAACAAATGGTATCAAATTGGAAATTCACAGTAACCAAACATTGTGAATATAGTTTTCCCGACTGTGCACATGTGTCTGATAATTACCAGAGCATTAGCCACATCAATAGCAATCTGGATTCTCATCTGCCAACTCAGTGGACTTTTTCCACTTGCTGCACGAAAAAGATAGGAGACTAAATCTGTACCTTCCATTTTCCCATACTATATGATATAAAAAGGTCAGTAAACTGAGGCATTTTCCCTAGAATTTTTGAATGAACATTGTCCAAAAAGGTTTTTGTTTAATGAAGCATAAATTGTAGATCCAGTTTGATGATTTCAGATGTCTATGAATGATTGACCATCAAATTATACAAATTCTCCAAGTACCAACAAACATAAAAGAATCAAAATATTCAACTTCAATTAAGAAACAGAACACAGTTAATCTGAAGAAATCAAGAAACATACAATGAAGATGGTCCTTTAGGCTTCCATTGGCCATGTACTCGTAGATTAGAAACCTGCCATATATAAGCCAAAGCATTTAATTTTTGTGCATTCCATTAGTATTAAATCCATGCAAGAAAGAGATACTAGAGTCAATTCTATAGACTTTATGACATGAAATAAATATGCAAGCAACAGTAACCATGATCATACCGACAAAAGAAGTTGAAATCATCCACTTATCAACCGTCAATGAAAAGCACAAGGGTGGCCAAGTTAGATGATAAAAGAAAGACCAGTCACTCATGAGGTCAGTTATGCATGCACTAATTTGCAAGAAGATACCTTTCATGTCTTTCAATGCAAAAGCCCCTCAGAGAAACAAGATGACGATGATGCAACCTAGCAAGAA
This sequence comes from Erythroxylum haughtii, assembly GCA_025504935.2. Classification (NCBI taxonomy): domain Eukaryota; kingdom Viridiplantae; phylum Streptophyta; class Magnoliopsida; order Malpighiales; family Erythroxylaceae; genus Erythroxylum; species Erythroxylum haughtii. The sequence continues at coordinate 4,479,809 of JANSVB020000458.1, forward strand.
GTTCTATCTCTTTACAAAACTCATCTTCCCCCTGCTCTGACACCTTGTTCATCCGCTTAGCTGCCACCACTGAGCCATCAGTAAGCTGTGCTTTGTATACTGTTCCAAATCCCCCTTGTCCAATGATGGTATTGAAATTATCAGTAGCCTTTCTTATCTCCTTATAGCTAAATTTTCGAAACATCGATGCTGGACCTTCACAACAACCACATGGAGCACAAACCTCCAATAAGAAACAAAGAAAAGCATATTTAGTAGTGCCAGACAAAATGAGGAGAAACTTCAAAGTACCTTCTTGATACTTTTTTATGGGTCTCGGACGAGAAAAGGCATTTGAAGAGGTTTTGTCCATGTTTTCTGAATCTTGTAGCTCTCTGCTCTTTCTACGAATTAGGACCAACAAGACAATCAGCATTGCAAAAGCAACTCCAGTAACTGCAATTCCGACCCCCGGAACTAGGGTTAGGTGGTAAGAACGGTGGTTTTCATTACTTGGGACTCCTGACACAATTTCGCTTGGGCTAGCACCAAGCAATGGACTTGGAGATGCCTCAGGGGCAAGTGCAGATGGAGACGAAACTGAAATTAGTATCACACAACAATGGATTGCAGAATAAGAATCCCATAAGTAAATGTCACTAGACATGATGTGCAATAAAAATTAGGAAAGACCTTCAGAACCAAGAAACCTGAAATTTCAAACTAAGACATGCTTCAGCCTAGAACGGGCATAGGCATAAGCTGATGGAGATAGAAACTATAGTAGTTAAATTATATGACTCATTCTAGAAACATAAATTTGATTATGAGCAATAAAAGCAGGAATGGAGAAATTGAGAAAGATGATCATAAGAACCACAAACTGTTAACAGTAGGGATGTTAAGCCCTTGAATTCCAAAGAAGCAGCTTGCGAAAGTAACAGCTGCAGTGTCATCAACTTGGCTTGCAAGTGTCGTAAAAGTTGCATCACGGCAAGTGTTCAGTGTGACGTTATCATCTTTCCCAACCAGATGATGAAGGTACACAATGCCAGCATTTAAACACTTCCAGCAATCGCTTTCTCCTGATAAGGGCAATTTGCAATTTTGCATGACATCAAGAAATTTTGGAGACTGAAGCATCTGATTAACAGTAGTTCGACCATTGCACACATAGCTAATTGGAATTTTTGTCCCAAGACCACAAAACGAAGTTGCATTATGTGGAACTCCATATAGTTCCATGGTTTGCGAAATGGAATGGAGGCAAATGTCAGATTGATCTGATGTTACCCCTAGAATGCCAGTTGCATTTGCATGGCGAGCTACAGAAACTGCAATAAAAGAATTAATATAACGGCAGCATTTTCCTCTATCATCTTTAGTAGAGCATATGGAAGCCGCTAGTGTAAAATTTGATGCACTCAAATCCAGGGGACAATCTGCAAAATGAGGTAAGGTTTATCAACAACATGAGCACCTATTTGCTTTATCAATAAACAGGTTCAATAGGAATAGTAACTCCATCCAGGAAATTACGAAGATTTAGTAAGTGTAGTTATTTTAGTGACATTAATCTGATGGTCTTATGTAGGCCAGATACAGAGACATTTGGTAAAATGCTTCTTTTCATATGATGTAGCTTCATGGAATTAGAAGTCTGAATTAGAAGTCTATGACCTGTCATAATGCGACAATTTTTAAAATGCTAGCGCACTTAAGCTCACTAACAAAGGACAAGGCTGGAGGTTATACAGTAACAAACTTTCTACTCCTAGCAATCTGCCTCTTGGAGATACTGTGATGTGGACTTTAAAGCAATTTTTCACCCTGTTTTCATCTGAGAATGTATTCTGAAGGCCTGAAGCATACAAAAACTTGCCTATTTAAGGTAAAACCAGTTCATCATGAGCATCAAAGTTTGTGCAAACCATCCAGTCATGTATTCCTATAGAATACCACTGCTTTAGATGACATTATTCCACCAGAACGTTGTCCAAAGAAGTAGAGAAAAGTACCAAGAGCATCAATCTTCTGAGGAATTCAATCAACCTCTAGGAAGTTGCATGCATTCAACATAATGAACACTTTAACATAAAGTTCAGTTAGATGCTATCAATAGCCATAAATGTTTGCCAAGTAATTCATCCGCAAAAGCATCCAAGTTAGATCGAGCATACTAAGACATACGGTTCACTTTACTATCACATTAGCCTGTTAAAGAAGAACTAATAAGGCATCTGCACTATAAATTGCAATTCGGCACAAGACAATACAAAAACTAAGACAGTATGTTGAACAGCAACATCAGCACTCTAAATATACCTCGTTCAGAACAAACATTGGCCAGGCAATCAATGGGTCATGGACTTTCTGGAGCAAAATTCACAAGGGTTCTAAAACTCGTTAATACGAAAACCCATTCTAGAATCCCAGTTTTGCCCACAATGAACAAAGAAACAAGTGCAAAAGCAACAAATAGACACTAGCTAGTTCATTACTCCAAAAGGAAGACAGAGAAAATTTTAATGCAAAGGTAGGTATCATACTTCAAAAATTGAGAAAAAAAAATATAATGAACCAACCAGCCATTATTGAAGGAAGCTGCGTTGCGAAAAAGGTAAGCAGACCCAAGAACAAGGAGTGACCGTACAACACCATCGCCAAGACCAAGATGGGAATTTGAACCCACGGTGAAATACAGCTTCGGCTTATATATTAGCAATAGTATCGGGACTATCCTGCGAATGTGAGAGGGACTACCGTGTTAAAGGAGACCCGTGGGAGTGTGGCTAGCTTCTCACTACATGGGAAAATGTAGAAAGGTTCTCCCTTGTTCTCTCTCTGTCTCAAATAGTCAAGGAACTATGGACCAAAAGTAAAGAGTCTCGAAACTAATTTCTAATTCGGAAGCACATTTTATTGAAGAAATGTGGGACCATAATCACATTTATCTCTGTAGGTTTCACTGTTCATGTGGGTGGCGTATGTCCAGTCCTATGAGTCAGGTGGTGTGCCGCCATGAAATGACATCTTCTGAAAGTCGCAGTTGCAACTAATGGAACCATGTTTTTTTAGATGATAAAAGTGGGAAGTTTTGCCCTTCAGAAAATGAAAAAAAGAAAATCACATCAATTTTTTTGAGGTCATCGATCATCGATGCCTGCTGAGAAAATTTGAACAAGGTTAGCAAATCAATAACAGAGATTTCCCATGTCACGTCAAAGGTTTTATATGAAGGCTGTCGTCTTCGATACAGAATTATGTACTTTTGTTTTATCTACAGGAAGAAAAACAAAAAAGCAGTCTTTCAAGTTTCTAAGTGACCTGACCACGATGAGAGCGCCAAAACCAGAAGAGACGGCAATTTCCAATTTACCATTTATTTCTATTGGCTATGCTCTTTAATCAGTGACCTATGCAAGCTTATTCAGGTATGGCTTGAGTGACTGAAGATTGATAGTTAACTAAATTTGGACAGTTGAGCTAAGAGAGATAGAGAGAGTGAGGACATGAACAAAAGAGCTTCTGCCATTGATGCCATACACTACACCAAACACGTTGATGAAATTTCAGAGTACTTATTTGGCAATCGAGCTCCTAAGATTGTGAAGTGGCATTATTATTTGAGCATTGTCAATTGTCAATGTGGACTTGGATTGGAAGCTAAAAGTGACCTCACTAATTTGTTGGTGCTCAATCGACCAGACAGAACAAGAGGGAACAGTATGCCAAGAGCATGTCTCCCTGTATGGGCACGGGCCTCTTTAGAGCACAACACCATAGTTGATAAAAGGGACAAAAGGGCTGTTTCACCACTTCTTTTGCGTGAAGGCTTATTAGCTACATGTCACTGTCTATGAGCTCCATACGTTGGTTATGCCGCATTGCTGAAGCCATATGTTTTTGAACAAAATTTGCAACTTATATCTTAAGTTATTTTT
>JANSVB020000458.1:4487170-4499587 GCA_025504935.2 Erythroxylum haughtii
AAAATTGAAGAATTATTTAATAAATAAATTTCATAAATAATATTGAATAGTTATTACATAAATCAGATTTTAAAAAAAATTATATTTATAAATTTGTTAATTTTTAAATTAGAAAATAATTAATTTAAAATTATTTTCAAAAATTGAAACAAAATAAAAGAAAAATTATTTATTACAATTGCAAATTATTAAATTAAATTTATTTTCGGATTAATTAAAAATTATAATAATTATTAAATTTTCATAATTATTCAATTATTATTATTTTCGAATAAATGAAAACACATAAAAAATTAAAATTAATATTGAATCATTATTAAATGTTAATTATTTTTGGATAAAAGAAATTTTAAATTATATAAATTCCATAAAATCCGCGACGTTCAGAAAATAAACGTCGTGGATTGTACCTATTCTGCGATGTTTTTTAAACGTCGCACATTAGGTGGTTTCTGAGATGTTTTTAAAAAATATTGGCGAAACTTTAACAATCAACGTCACAGATTCTCCAGTCTTTCCATGACATTTTTTAAAACGTCACAGAATATTAAGGCATTTTGTAATATTTTCCATAAAAAAAACTCTTTGCCCACCCTCCTTTTGCGACATTTTTTGTGACGTTTTACTACCTTCTGCGACGTTTTAAAAATGTCGCAGAAGGGGTTCTTTCCTTATAGTGAAAGAAAAATTGATTTTATAACTTAACAACTAATATAAATAGCTAAGTCATCTAATGATAAATAATAAATTATAACAAAGTAGTAACTAAAATAACTACTGCTAATAAAGTGAGATAATTAATTTCTAGAATAATCATTTTTTAAGCTTACACTTAGGAGGATTAGTCCCCTCTTCATCATGGTATCATTCATATCAAAAAGAAAGGCATTAGTGATGGCTCATATCTAAGATGAGAGAACATCTCTAATATTATGTTTTATCAATTCCAATTGGACTTCTTAATCCTCCTACAATTATTACATCTTTTAAATGCTTGTGTTTTCCAATTTTTGAAGGATTCTCCTCTTGTCTTATTGAATGTCCTCTAAAATTATTTGAATAGATAACTAATAAACATTCACGTTTGTTGACACCTCTACCTCATAATGATATGCTAGTTGACCAATGGTCTTATGAATATCATCTTCTAACCTTTAGTCATCAACACCGACCTCAACGTATTAAAAAAAATTAAACATATTCTCCCTTAACCAACTTTTCAATCCTCATACATCCCATAGCTTCAATATTAAAGTTAAGCATTATACATACAATTCTCTTATAAGGAATCATATCAAACAACCTTAGATTCTTTACTAGTTGTGTAATATAAGACCCTACATATATTATGTTATTCTTTCTCATTACCATTATATCTAAATATCTAATAAAAAATGTCAAATTACAATGGTGATATTTAACAAAGCATAAAAAATTAAACAAATCATGTAAAATCACTATCTTTTATTCTCTTGCCTTCTAAACATTGTGTAGAAAACTGTGTGATGTGAAAATCGTAACACTGGCAATTTAATATAAGAGCACTTAGTTTTTATAGGATTATAATTATGGCTCTTATAGGAGATTTTATACCAAGACTCCTCATATGTATATACATTATTAGGGAAATCACTTATAGAAAATTGATATGCAAATCTTTCCAAATAGTCTTGATGATAAAGCCCACATTTCTTACCAAATTCCTCTATTCACATCATAAAATATACACCACCTATTTGAAACCTAATGGCATTGAGATTTACCATTCCAACATCTTCATTAAACTTGAAATTTGTCAAAATTTTGAGTATTGATTCAATATATGCATCTTGATATATCTAAACAAAAGGTTAGACCTCAAATTGTCAACCATATCCATAAGTTCCACAAGTAATCTTATTTATACAAGAGTATAGGATTGGATAATGATGTTAGTTCAAAGTCACTATTGTTTAAAGGTTTCATACTTTTTTAAGTGATGTCTATTGTTGAAATGAAGCATAGGGCGTTCTGAATCCTATGATGCTCACCTTTTATTGGTTGAACACTTTTTTTATTTCTCCATTACCCCTACTCTGGCTAGTCAATGGTTTATCTCTTATTTTTTACACAAAATTTTCATCAAAAATTAAAATGATTTGGCACCAATTCCACCTAAATTAGAAAACCATTATCCTAATTAATCTTAAGCTTTTCTCTCATTTCACACTCCACTATATATTAAAGGAATATATTATAAAACCTCAAGATAGATTTATCCAAATCCAATATATTCTACTCATATTAATTCTATTTTCCCTTAACTTTGAAGTGTATGATGGTTATTGGTCACTGTTGACAAATTTTGTTACTTTGATAGAGTTTACAAATGTTTTAGTTTGTATTAAGTAAAAAAATCACTATTGGTATTTAAATTTCAGACCTTATCATCTCTGTTGAATAAATTTCTTGTTTTTTATTGTCAATTATATTGGAAATTATTTCTCTGTTAGCATACATGACTTGTCTTTAACCTTTTAATGCATTTGACTCGAATATGCTTTATTTGTATTCCTAATTCATAACAACTTCATCAATAAAAACTAATAATAACAACAACACCTAGAAGAAATCCTGTTAACACGTAAGATTTAGGGAGATTCAGTTGTATGTAGCCTTACCCCTAACTAGTAGATAAGTTGTTTCCAAATTCATCAATGAAAACTAAGGTTATATTAAATGAAATATACTAACCTATTACATAGTTTACAAAATAACAAAATTAGTGAGTTTAGTTGTGTTTTATTTGAAGTTTGGTTATAAGAGGCAAGCATAAATCGCACAAAGATTTGAAATCACTCAGACTTACCTATTACATAGGTGCTTTTAAATCTCGATTGACTCCTATTGCAAGTCATATACATAAGCAACAATATATAAACATGAACTAAAGATAAAAAATAATCTAGGATGCATACAACATATTAATATGATCCAACCACAATCGATGATCTAGGATGTGAATCCTTATGCCAAAATTCCAAGACACAATCACCTAATAGTCATCTTGTTCGTCAACAAAAATATAATATCAAATTGTTAATCTACCTATATAATTGAACTTAAGGACAATGTATAATAGGGAACCCTAGAAATATGTTAAAGAACAAATAGACATAATATTTTTTTTCCTTTTTATGTTACCTTGGAAATTCTTTAGCATGCGAGATAAGAAATGTAGACCACAAAGCTTCTTCATCAAATTTAAGACTGGAATACACATAAGGCCTTCTAAAAGAGAAGAATATACATCCTTACCTCAATATGTTAGGTATAATTAAATGGAATTTTTATTTTCACATAAAGTATAAAAAAATATGTTGCAACCCATCAATACTCTATACACCTTCTTCTTGATAACATCCTTACTAGTATTGGAGCTAAAGATCATTATTTTTATTATTTGCATTAAAATATAACAACAACCCCCATTGCTTGTTTAGAAGTACATGGATGAAAAGTTATGAGTATAAAAATATTCAACACTAATACATTATCTAAACCATTAATTCATGCATCAGTGCAAACGCAAACATAAAACATACATTTACCAAGCTAACCAAGGCTATATTGATGTCAATCTCTTAATCTTTGCCAACATTCCTTGCATACATGAAAATAATACATAAGAAATCAATTGATGGAAAGTATTTGTCAATTTTTTGTCCAACAATGGCTTTATGTCTGCCTAATGATGTTATAAGATCAAATTCAAGTTCCAAAAAAATTTATTCCCCTTGTTTTAACAATCAAACATTATAAGACATGATTACTCAATGTAAACATTAAGTCCATTATATATGTCCCTCAAGGAACTTTAAAAGTCACACTCAAAAGTAATAAAATGAATGAAAACTAGTTTACAAACTATCAGGTATTTATACTATAAGATATACATAAAGAAACAAAATATTATAAAGTAAACTCAAATTTATCTACCTTATTACCATGACATCGCTACCTATAATCTTGAATAAACATTTTAACTATCATTGTTTAAATTTTAAATAATATTCATAATCATGTGCATCAACATTAAATTTAAAATAACATAATTATCATATTACTTGATTTCTAGATGAAGTTCTCTTCTAAGGAACTGAAGATACATAGACTCAAAAGTTGAACATCTTTTGTGAGATGTGAAATTTTTCCCAAAAGGAACAAAATCTTTACTTGGATAAATCATCTTGCTCACCTTTGAAGCTTTTATTGCCTAAGTTGTAAGTAAAATTAAAAAAATATAAATCAAATATAAGAAAGGATTATTCAATAAATACCATTTTTTTATACTTCCTCTTGATCTTCTTCTCACTTGTGGGCTGTTATGATCTGTCCAAACCTTCTTCCTTATCCTTTTCCCTCATTCACGTCTCCTTATGCCTCAATTCGTTATCTTTTTTTAGTCCATCATTGACATCTCCTCACACCTCAGAACTAATGTTTCATTAACTTTCTTCATTGATGCCTCCACTTGCCTCTGGATAGCCTTATCACCATTTTTCTCTCTTATTGACATATCTTTATGCCTCAAGATGTTCTATACCTCTTTGACGTCTTCTCTTCTTAACATTAAACTAAATTATGAACAACTATTCATGTGTAGAAGAAATGTCAGACAAATGCATTGATCAAATAACTTACTTACTCATTACCCTTACATCCCTCACTTACTATATAGCTATACACATTGTCCTTACTTTTTCCAGTACTATGATGCTTTAATGAGTGATCCTTATTGTAATTAACTCTTAAATTCTAAAATAATGTGACATATTAATCAATTATACTCTTTACAAATACTTTGTTCAAATGTTACCATAAATTTCCAATAATGATAATATCTTTAACTTCCTATACTTTTGCTCTGAGACTCTATCAATATCTAATGCCTCGTCAACAATGATATCTCCCAAGTTAAAATATGGGCTATCTTTTCCCATTTGAAGGGTTGATTCATGTGTAGTCAATCAAGATAAAATATAAGTAAAAAATTACTATGAGTTTAAATTAATAACACATTTTGTACAAATGTATAATAATTGATAAAATGAAAATTTTTATAACACATCACTTACCATCAACACAGATATGCATCCACCTATACAATGTGCAATATCTTTGGCCTCTAAATTTAGGCAAAACCTATAAACATTCTTATAAACTGGCTCAACACAAAGTGTCTCCATATAAGTTGCTTATAGGCTTCAATAAATGACTATGGTATTTAGTATATGTGTGTTGATATCATAATTAATGTTGGGGTTTAAAAAAACACCCACATGTAGAAGAAAACTTCACACACACAAAATTTCCGTCTGTAAGTCCCTTATAGTTTTGAGTATGCATTTGACAATGATATGTGATAATTGACTTCATACTCATCTTGAAGCCTAATCACCTTAGCCTCAATAGCTTTAGTACGTACTCACTTGGTTTTATTTGAAACCCCCATAATCTGTGCAACATTATTGCCACTTATCTGCTCTGCCATATTATCCCTTATTCTTAGTATTACCATATCTAGATCAAATCAACATCATAAACAATAGCAAACATCACTCCTTACCCTAAACCTCTTCATCTCTCAAAGTTCACTAAATACCATATCGATGACCCACTTTATTTGCTTTAAGGAAAAGCTTTGCATTAACTCAAAGACTTTCTTCAAATAACATCTTACTTGACAATATTGTAAGTACTTATTAAAAGCATTTACAATAAATAATAATAATAATTAATCACCAAACTATTTTAATTTAGTTTCATCTTGACCAAATTTCATACTTCGTTCTTAATGCCACCATTTCTTTCACATATCCCATAATTGGTCAACATCATATTAATTTTAATAAAATACTTGCTCACTACCTTCATTTTTACCTTTGTCACCTTCTTCTGTGCTTTTGGTGGAGGACATGGTAATCTAATTCAACTTTATCCTTATTATGTGAACTTTGATGATAAAACAAAAATGTTAACTACACCAAATCAAATATCATGGCAAGACATTTTTAACACACTTAATATCTATAAACTATTTTTAATTGAAAGTCTTAACATATCTATTAGATACATTAAAAAAAACATAAAATTCTATAAAACTAAAGGAAGATGGGAGAGACATAGTCTGCTTACCATATCTACTTCTCTTTTTATAATTATATAGGCATTTAAGTTACAATAATTTTAAAGAATTATAAAAGACTTGGATTGTTTGGTCTTGGATTCTGATCAGTGTTAAGAGATGAAGGAAGATGATGGTACATACAACTGTGTGGGAGGAGATTTGTTGAAAGTACTCAAGGAAGCATTGGATAAAGAAAATTACTTCATTATCCTAAAAATTGTGAATTAATGAAATGGACACAATTTGATATACAAGTGTTTATCAATTCGTGTCATTTAAAATGATGGGATGAATAATTGTGATAAAAACATAGTTAAACATATAGCCATGTTGTTAATAGTGTCCAATCAAACATTAATTTCATATAGTTTAGCATATGTTTGTGTAAAAATATGTATTCTTCATATTGACCCCTCATAAAGATAATGAGAAGACATTTGACCATATGATCGAGCAATTAACTATGTCTAATGAAACTAAAAGAAATATGCATATAGGCATATGCAAATCTATATCCTTCACAATTTCTTTCAAAATTTATATAAAGAACACAGTTCACCTTACAAGAATGTAATAAACAATATTGAACAAAACTTTTAATAGACATAGATTGGTATATATTATGCCACTAATATACAAGAAATCAACTCATTATATTTTTCTACAATGTCTTCAAATTGGGTTCTTTGCGTGATTGTGGTTTTTTTTTTATCACAGAAGTCTTGTGATTTTTAGAATTATGAACCATAAGATTTATATTTTACACTCAAAATTTTTAAATTTGTTGCTTAAAATATTTCAATGGAATATTTTATTAGTTGAGATACATGATAATGTAATACAATTTTCATAACTTATTATTCTACCTAACAAAACTATTTTTATGGAATCTCAAATTAATTTTTAAACCAATTATCTTTCGGTATAGTCCTTCTAAAAATAATGGGTTGAGAGATATAAAAAAATATTTGAATTCTTTGCTCTTAGATTTTTTTAATAGAAAAATGTAAAAGATAAGAGAAATGTGATCAGAAGGTATTTTAAATTATAAAGTTATTATAAATATAAATAAACTCATTTATTCATTATACTTATCAGTCTTTAATCTATTAAAATGCTGGCATAATAATACCCACGAACTAAATGTGGGCTACTTAATCGAGTCGAGTGCATAATTAAATTCGAGTTTGGTTGGTTTCTGATCGCTTGCATGACTTATTCTGCTTTGAAATCAATACGCGGCGTCAGATCTAGTGAGAGAGTGGCAGATACAGCAACATCCAAGCCAAGCCACGTCCTTACAGTTGAGTGTCCATGGAAGCAGCCTCATGCTAATCCAAATAAGAAAAGTGAGTACTCCGAACACGGTTAAGTTGTGGAAAGCCATGCAATCACAGTCATCGAACAAAAAGAAAAGACTTGAAGCTAAAGACTCTACGAAACGTAGGAAAGGAAGTCCAAAAACTTGCAAGGTCAGAAAGGCAAATGAACATCATCAATAGGCTTTTTGGATGAATGATTAACTGCAGGTCCTTATTTCTGTTGCTTAACGCAATTTCAGGACTTGTGGATCCAACTCTCCAAGTAAAGGAAGTTGAATTTTGTTTCGAGATGAGAAGTGATGATGGTCCCAGACAGTGACATCAAAGAAGGAATAAATGTTTTTTCAAAAAGAGTTTTTATTTTCTTCAAGGAAGAATATGTTTCTTCTTATAGTACTTTGATTAATGCATATAACGACGATAGAGTAAAGAAAGACATGAATGCTAAAAAGGACAAGAGTAAATGCAGTAGGCCCTTGTTCTGAGGAGTGCAGTTAGTGTAGATCAGATGGCTAGGCCACAAAACCAAGTATCATCCCCTTTGTTATGCCAATGTACAATTCCCGTAGACTCAGTAAAACAAAATAGATGTTATAACAACTGCAGCAAGCAGTTACCTATTAATTAGGTAGCACCTTCACAAGCATCCATTTCCCCCAAATGTCCCTTTTCTGTTGTCATTCACAACCACATTCTGATATCTGAACCACATATCGATCATAACATGTCTTGGCTTTATCTTTTTTCCTTTGTTCGGGAAGTTTTTCTTTTCTCTGGGTAACTTACCACAATAGAGACTGCGCACCCTACCTAACAGAAGTCCTGTAGTAGATTAGTAACTCCAGAAACCAACATCCAATGCATATGCAGGCAAGCAAAAATCACCAACCTGCATCATCTTTTCATGTCTCTATTTTCTCTCTCTCGTTTTTCGTGAAAACTAACTGATACTGTACTTGCAGAGGGCAATTTTCCTTTCATTTCTGTTAACAACAACATTTCTTCTCAGTTTCTCGGCTGCTCTCAAGGTGGATCATTCTGGACTTCTCAGTTTTTGGATCTTGTTCCAACCACGTTCCTTTTTATTTCTTCTTCTTCTTCTTCCTGTTTTGAGTATCTAAGTTGTATTCAGTGACTTGTTTGTACATTTTTTGATCAGGAGGGACAAACATGCGTGGCAGACAGCAACTGCGACTCAGGTTTACACTGCGAAACATGTGTAGCAAATGGGAATATACGACCAAGATGCACCAGAATCAAGCCCGTGATCCCGACCTCAAAGGTCTGTACTTATATTTCTTTTTCTTGAATTGGTGGTGATGTGTTTGTCTATAAAAGTAATGGCTTATTGGTTTCGTTCTTGTGTTTGGTTGATTTCAAAAACAGGTAAAGGGCTTGCCTTTCAACAAGTACTCGTGGCTCACAACACACAATTCGTTTGCCAGGTTGGGAATGAGGTCCCAAACTGGGGCCATAATTCTTGCTCCTACAAACCAGCAAGATACCATTACTGATCAGCTCAATGTAAGCTATGTTCTTTTATAAATTAACTATTTAATTCGGTCATTTCCATTGGTAGTTTCAGTGCTGTCGGCCTTAGGCTTCTGAGTTCTGGTCCTTGCACTCAGGTTTTAAAAATTTCCGCCTTCTCCTTTTCAGTCTTTGAAGAAAAATCAAATCTTAACTGGTCCTTAAAGATTGTTTCCATGAGAATTAGAAGTGATTGTTGGGAAAATAACAAATTAACAGCATTACTAGCCTCTTAAAAGACCAAACTTCATGAGTGGGATTTTCATAATACAAGTCTCCGATGTTCTTTTGTTTTATTTTGTCAGGTCATATTGGTTTGTAGTAAATTCGTTAGTAGAAAGCTATTCCCAGCATCATTCCAGAAATAAAAGGGCAAGCTTGTTTAGGTATATTATTAGGTCCATGGGAAGAAAAAGCTTTGTGATTGATGAAAACAACTGGAATATAAAAGAACAAGTCAAGGTTGTCCTCGTCATTTCGGACTTATCTTGGCTTACAAGCATTTCTTTCTTTCATCATTGTAGGAGCTTGGGAATTGTTGTTTGGAATGCAATGTCTGTGTGCGCTGTTTTCTTGATTAATTTTATTGAATAATGCGGTCTTTATAGAACATCATTACACATGTATTATGTAACTGCATTCATCATGACAAAGAAATAAATATTGTATACTTTGATGTATGACTTTGGTTGTTTGTTCTAAATGTGATAGAATTAGTCTTTACCTGCTTCTGGCTTTAGTCTCTGAAGGTGTGCGGCAGGTGTATTGTGACTATGATCATTAGAATCTCTGTTCCCATGTGCTCTCTGGGAAATTAGAAAAACTTAAGGTGTCTCTCTTTTCTTTCGACATTGTTCACATGTATATAATTTAAGATGTCATCTTTAAATTAAGCAGAATACAGACGACCGCGCACACCCCACTTACTGCATATATGTTTATATATGTTTAAGCTGGATGTTTTATTACTTGCTGCATAAACAATTATATAAACATATATATGTTCACCAGTGATACATCACTAGCATAACCTAAATAATTTAATTCCGCAAGTAGTCAATGCTAATTGAAAATTACCAAAACTTTCTTCTGTAACAGAGGTAAGGGGGAGGGCATCTGCTATATATTGGTGGAGGGGACAAACAAAGGTTCAAAAATCATAATAAGAATATCATAAGGACTATCTTACTAATGATGATCAATTAACTAAAAGAATTAACACTGACTGGACATTCCTTGAGAGGAGCTTATAATAGGTGTCTTAGTTGTAAGGTTATTACTTGGATCATATTTCGCAGTTTCTAAAGCCTGGCCTGTTCTTTACTGAGAATGCAGAATGGAGTCAGAGGCCTGATGCTTGACATGTATGACTTCCAAAATGACATTTGGTTGTGTCACTCCTATGGAGGAAATTGCTACAACTACACAGCTTTTGTAAGTGTTGAAAAGGATGTTTTGCAGATCACGTGAAAAGCAAACAATTTTTATGTCCACATCACATGTGAAATGAAGTTATCCTGTTATTAAAGTAACAATGTCAGATTTGGTCGTGGTAGATGTGAAGATTTGCAGTTTCTGTTTGTTTAAACTTACGATTAACTTGAAACGTCTTTATGGCAGCAACCAGCCATCAATGTTTTGAAAGAGATTCAAACATTTCTTCGAGCAAATCCATCAGAAATCGTCACCATTTTCATTGAAGATTATGTTACATCTCCTAATGGCCTGACTAAAGTGTTTGATGCTGCTGGCTTGAGGAAATACTGGTTCCCTGTCTCTCGGATGCCTAAAAATGGCGGGAATTGGCCAACGGTTGATGATATGGTCCAGAAGAATCAGCGTTTACTGGTCTTCACTTCAAAATCCAGAAAGGAGGCTTCAGAAGGAATTGCCTACAACTGGAGATATGTGGTTGAAAACCAATGTGAGCACTATATTTCTCTAAATGTTGATGATTCTTTTGGTTAATAATCCACATACATTTAGAGTAATGCAAGTTAAAATCACAGATGGGAATGGTGGAACTATAGCTGGTTCATGTCCAAACCGCGCGGAATCACCTGCCATGAATACAACAACCAGGTCCCTAGTGTTGGTGAACTTCTTCAGGGACTTGCCAAATTTTGCCGAAGCTTGCAAATATAACTCTGCCCCCTTGATTGATATGGTGAACACATGTTATGAAGCATCCCATAAACGGTGGGCTAACTTCATTGCTGTTGATTTCTACAAGGTATATACACCTAATTATGTCTCATTCTTCCTCCAAAATTACCAGGACATAATCAAATTTGTAAAATATAACATGACAGAGAAGTGATGGCGGGGGAGCTCCAGAAGCTGTAGATGTTGCAAATGGTCATCTGGTTTGTGGATGTGGAAATGTTGCCTATTGCAAGGTTGGGCTATCAACATCTAAAAGTTTCATTTACATAGCAGAAAAGTTAAATATGGATGTTAACAATGAGTTGTTGCGTCGTTTATTGCAGCAAAATATGAGCTTCGGAGTATGTGACCTGCCTGAGCCTGTGGTTGGCCCGTCCTCGGGACATGCGGTCCAGGATTCAAACTTTGGTTATGTGAATAAGAGACCAATTTCATTCTATTGGTTGGTATTATTAATGCTTTTGTGACAGAACAGTCAAAGATATACAACCTAACCATAGCAGTCTAACTAGAATAGCCCAATGGGATCCACGTGATTTGCAACTGTGAAGAATGTTGTACTGACCACGTAGCTTAAATTTATGTGTAACTACACTGGCTAAGTTGTGTTCGTTGTCCTGTCTCTATATACTCATAGAATTAGTACAGTACTCATAGAATCATAATTATGCAATCTTTCTGCACAATGAGGGAAACGTCTTTGGTCTGGAGTATGAAGATGGGTGGCATGTGATTTGTAGTGATTGGCAATACGCCCCTTGGATGGAAGCTTTGTCTATTCTGTTTATGACTTGAATCAATAAGAAACTTGAGCCTTAGACAGCCATTGGCACAAGATTGATAGATGCCCATCATATGTTTGAACTGCGTCTGAGCTCATTTATGAAGCTCACTGAATATCCAGTCATCAGTTCAGCTGGGACTTATTAGTTATCATAATCAAGCGCTCCAATCGAAACGTCTCATACTTTGTGCACTTGCAAGTGTGAATAAGCGACTTGATAGTAGATACAGTAGGTGACTCGCTCGCACGGATAATCTAGTTGGTCATTAGAAAAGAAAGTGAGTTTAAAGTTTTGGGTTCGAGTCTTAGCAGCGGCAGTGTGAGAGCTCATCCAATGTAGTGACTCCTTGTGCGCACCGAACACTGGACCACTTTTTCGAAAAACTGGCTGGGATCAAACCGTAATTTACTTCCCTCACACACTATCGGGTCGGAATGTGGAGGCG
>JANSVB020000458.1:4534858-4568849 GCA_025504935.2 Erythroxylum haughtii
AGATGAAAGAGATGGGATAAGAAAAGTTTAAACAATAATTAACACTCCTATACTTTTATTATTAAACTTGGTTGCCTTTTATAGACAAAATAAAAACAACTAAATAGATTTTTCAGCCACTAAATCTAACTTACAAGATAAGATCAAATATAATCAAAGACTTATTCTAAGATAATCTAAGACCTATTCTAAAGGAATTTAAACAATTCTAACATTTGAATTAATTTCCAACATTCCCTCTTAATTCAAATTTTCTGGATGGAGCATATCTCTCCTAATCTTCAGAATATTATGTGAAGCACTTCTCTTCACCAAATTTTCGTTGATGCCCTTCTTATCAACCTGCAATGATTATGTAAAGCACTTATCTTCACCAAAATTTTGTTGATGCCCTTCTCATCAACCTACAATGATTATGTGAAGCACTTGATGCACTTCTCATCATCTTATTGATGCCCTTCTCACCAACCTACAATCATTGGAGCACGTCTCTCCAAAAACATCTTGGTGCACTTCTCACCAATAAATCTAAAAAAAAAGAATTTCTTCACTGTATGATGCACTTTCTCATCATCTTACCATTGTTGAGCACTTTCTCTCAACTAATTCTAAAAAAAGTTTCTTCTTCAATTACTTGGCTTTCTTTTGTGCCAACAATATTTCTCTTCATGACCCGGCTTCTTGCAATTTGTATATTGGAGAACATTCCTTTCTTTTTTGATAATAGAACCTTTGCTATATAGGCTTCCTCCGCCATTTTTTTCACTTTCTTGCTTTCTCACTTAATCACTCACAGGTCTCTCAAGGATTTAAGGCTCTGATACCATGTTAGAATTTTGAAGAAAAGAAAAGAAGATGAAAGAGATGGGATAAGAAAAGTTCAAACAATAATTAACACTCTCATACTTTTATTATTAAACTTGATTGCTTTATATAGACAAAATAAAAACAATTAAATAGATTTTCCAGTCACCAAATCTAGTTTATAAGATAAGATTAAATATAATCTAAGATTTATTCTAAGATAATCTAAAATATATTCTAAAAAAATTTAAATAACTATAAAATTTGAATTAATTCTCAACATGTGAATCGCGGTTATAATAACGTTGTCTTATTATTACGATACCGTGATGTTATTCTCATCACTGCTTGTTATTTATCTAAACAGGGCCAACTCAGCTAATTTGATTAAAATCTGAAACCTTAAACTTGCAAGCTGCTTTGCGAAATATGCTAAGCTTAACCTGTCATAGTAATGTTAATTACTATGCAAACAGCCACGAGGCTGCATCATTAGGTATAAGATTAAAAAAGAAAAAGCCATCATTCCAGAGAAGAAGGGCCAAATAATTAAACTCATAATATAAATTCTCCTTCTATTAAGTTAGTTGGTCTACGTACTGATTATCCCAACTAGTAAGACTTTTGAAACACTATATAAGCTATTATTTTGGCATGCCTTGAATCTTTCTTGTACTTTCAGTGCAAGCTTTCTTAGCTGATTCCTATATAAAACTATAAACAATTAAGGTTTCTTGTGATTCAGATTTCACTGCAAGAACCTTTGAATTTTCGTTGAAACCTTAGTATCACCATGAAATGTTCATCAGTTCTGTTTCAATGGCTTCAATTACTATCATTGCTGATTTTGTTGACCAATGGAGCTCATGCGACACGAAAGATCAACTGGAGGCTTCCTATAGGATTAACACATTTTAAAGATAATGATGTTGTTACGGAATCTGTTCTGCCGGACGATGCTGTTACAATTTTCTATAATCAAACACTGGATCACTTCAATTATAGGCCTGAAAGCTACGAAACCTTTCAGCAAAGATACGTGATCAGCACCAAGTATTGGGGTGGTGCAAATGCTAGGGCACCAATCTTTGTTCATTTTGGTGCAGAGTCATCACTGGATAATGATCTTCAAGTTGCCGGTTTCTTCCCTGAAAATGCTCAACGCTTTAACGCTTGTTTGTTGTATATAGAGGTATGCTCATCATGAACTATGATTTCTCTATTTACTGGGATACCTTACATGTTATTAAACAATTGACCATCGTCTATCTATTTCATCAGCATAGGTTCTATGGACAATCGGTTCCATTCCATTCAAGTGATGATGCTCTAAAAAATGCAAGCTTGCGTGGTTATTTCAGCTCATCTCAAGCTATAGCAGATTATGCAGAAATTATCATTCATGTAAAGCAAAATCTGCGAGCTGAAGACTCTCCCGTTATCGTTTCGGGAGGATCATATGGAGGAAGTACGTGACTTTTGTTTGTTATAACACAATAATAATAATAATCATGTACATTAAGCAAAAAACATGACTTCTTCAAATTTTTTATTCCATATATCTAGTGCTGGCTTCATGGTTCCGCCTCAAATACCCTCATATTGCCATTGGAGCGTTGGCCTCATCAGCGCCAATTCTTTACTTCGACAACATTACACCGCAGAATGGATATTATTCTGTCGTCACCAAGGACTTCAGAGTCAATACTTCTGAATTCTATTCACTTTCGTTCATTTTTCTTTGTTTTAGAAGTACCTAATAGTTGCTAATGTCAAATAGGCTATTTCTGTGTAGGAGATTAGTGAGACTTGCTACCAAGCCATACAGAAATCATGGGCCGAGATCGACCAAGTCGCTGCTCAACCTAATGGCACGTCAATCCTCAGTCAGAAATTCATGACTTGCAAGTGCGTAATGACCTGAGATTGCAATCTTGTTTCAATTTATGTACACTGCTTCTTGCCATTTACTCATTTTTCCTCTTTTCCTAGTCCCTTAGACAACTCTGCTCAGCTGACGGACCTTTTGGGCAATATCTACTGCTCTGCTGCTCAATACAATAGAGCGCCATCATACAGAATGAACAAGATCTGTGCAGCCATAGATGGCAGTGTTGGAAACGATACTCTGAGTAGAGTATTTGCTGGTATGGTTGCGTACTTGGGAAGCAGCCCGTGCTATAGCACTCGCAACTTTGCTGATATTGACGGATGGGATTGGCAGGTACATTAAGTTAAATGTTGTACTACTTCTAAATGGTTCCTCATTCATTGTTCTGAGAATTAGAAACAAAGAAATGATTATTGTGGTCTAGACATGTAGTGAGATGGTGATGCCTATTGCTCGTGGCACTGGTACCATGTTCCCTCCTGATTCCTTCGACTACAACAAATTCACTGACGACTGCAAAAGGCAGTATGGGGTCTTACCTCGGCCGCACTGGATCACCACCTACTATGGAGGCCAAGTATGTTTCTATTTGATTTTCTCTAAATTCTAAAAGCGATACCTGTTGATACTGCTTTGCTTGGAAGTCACTAAAAATTTGTGGTGTCATTTTCTCTTTCCTCTGGTTGCAGAACATAGAGTTGATACTGAAGAGGTTTGGTAGCAACATCATTTTCTCCAACGGGTTGAAAGATCCTTACAGTAGTGGAGGGTAAGCCCCAGAAACCTTGGAGAAACTGAGACCTCTCTCTTGTCTCTGACTAGCTAAGCCGTTTGTACTCTGATTGCAGGGTATTGAAGAACCTGTCAGACACTCTTGTTGCGGTAACTACAACAAACGGTATATCCTCAACTCCATTTCATTAAGTTATCTAGGATCCCGAGGTTAAAGGCTTCATGAATCCATTCTGGTTTAGCTCCTCCAACATTGGTTTAGTTGCACTAGCTCAGTATTTTACGTTCTATTGATGAAAAATTAAAATAATAATAATACAATTGAACAAAGTTAAATAAATAGGATACGATTCGATATCTAGAGCTTTCATTTATTTTCGTGTACTAAAAGAAAATTGAATCATGTTAGAAAGTAAACGCAACTAGAAAAGTTAAGAATATTATATAGTGAAATTCATTCTATTGTACAAGTTATGCTTGCAGGGTCTCATTGCTTGGATATACTCAAATCAAGTCCTAATGATCCAGTGTGGTTAATCGCACAGAGGCAGACTGAGATCAAGATCATCGAAGATTGGATTGCCAAGTATTATGCTGATTTAAGCATCACTAGGAGTAGATTAAACCAGAGTTATCAGAGAAAGTAACAGACCAGTACTCTTAGATAAATAACGAGTAAAAAGTACTCAAGCTTTTCACTTATCGAAAACAACATAGAGAAGAAATGCAAGGTTAGAGAAGATATTTAATCTAGTTTATGGTAGATCAGAATTAAAAATAATAACGTTATTAGATGTGCCAATAAATTAAAAGATATTTGGGATCAGGCTAAAGTTTCCTGTTTAGTGTATTTTGCTACTTCGGTTTGTTTGGTATGTTTAGCATCGTCTCATCAGCCAAATGATTTAGGATTTTTTTCCTCTTATGTTCAACATTCACAATAAGAAAAAGGGAGTTTACCGACAGAACTTACTGACGGAAAACATTAACTTTCCGTCGGTAATGTAATTTTGCGACGGTATTCACTGATGGAAAAAATCGTCGTGAAATTGGGTATTGGTAAAGTTGCCGACGGAATCTTATTTCTGTCTAGAAATATACCGACAGTACACACCAACTGTCGGTAAATTTACCGATGGAAGGAATTGTCTTCGTCAGTATGGATACAGACGGTTTGTGAACATATGCCAACGGTTTGTCAATAGCCGTCGATAAATATTGCTCAAATTATGGACGGAAATCAAACTTTCGTCCGTAAAAATCCTAAACATTTACCGACAGTTTACCGCAAACCATCGGTAAATATGACTTAACTTACCGACGGAGACTTAAATTCTATCGGTAACGACAATACACATTCCCATCAATTTACCACAATTTCGTCGGTAAGTATTTTCTTTTTTAAAATCTCGACATTAAATTTGATTTGGATAATTTCAACAGCTGTAAATTATCTGTGCATATTTTTTGATTTGTTTATATTTAATTTGTTTAAACAGAAAATTAACTGATCATATAAAGGAAAAAATTTCTTCATTGATAATAAAAACATTAAATTGTACTTAAATTCAAACCAAATGACTACATCAATCCTATTGTCCTAGTGAGCGCGGATGGTCTGAGTCTGTAGTCCTCCCCTTTAACTGCTCCACGTTATTTTGGAGCTTAGTCATGTACTCCATTATCTGTTGCAACTGACTTGTCAAGGTCAACACTGTGCTCTCAAGCTGATGGAAACGTTCCATTGTCAACCGTGTACTTGATGTTGCTGTACTGGACGTAGAGGAGTGAGAATAACATGTGTTCCCAAATGAGCCTAGCCCGAAGATCCTTCCATGATTGTCCCTACCACCCACTGTTGGATCCCGCTTTTGGAGCCCAACTGATCAACTATTTCTGCAAGTGCACAGAATCGTTCTAGTATCCACACAGTGAATAATCTAAAGTCGTCTCCCTCGAGGACCAATTCGTTCACTAGTCAAATTAACTCTAATTAATTGCATGCTATCGACAGAAAATTATAAAAGTGATTGGAGTTGGGTGATCAATAAATTATAAGTGATAGCAAAACAATCAGGGGAAAGATCTAATTAATAATTTAGAATTAGGGATAAGGGTTCACCCATTCAAAAGGTTGAATTGCACAATATAAAATTAGTTGAATGTAGACTATGAAAACAGTGGCACTGTTATACCTATATCTTTTCTCAAAGTATACAGGAGCATTCAGCTAGAGATACCCATCTCTCAATGTAGTGACTCCCTAAGCAAATTCATTAAGCACAAGCAACTTCTAATCCTCACCCTCGCTTAGGTTATTTCTAACTCTAAACCCAAGGTGTTCACCTTCCTAGAGCAAGAATCATGGTTCACTCTTCAGCATATCCTATGATTCCTAAGGTTGCATCTATGGAGATCAAGCATAGAGACAATAATGAAGTTCAAAGAAGATGAACATAGCCCAGAAATTTTCATTAAACATTCAACCATCCATATCATACAAAGCTTCCTTCAAATAGGTTACATCCCTCACCCTAAATGAGGTTTACTTCCTGAACATTTCAATAGAAAGCATACATATAAGGATGCTCAACATTTAGAAAGAGTAGAGACAGAAAATAGCAAAAAAACAAGAGTGAAAGCTCCAAATCCTTGGGTGAATCCCCAAAATTCCCTATCTCCCTCTTAAGTTGTGCCTCCAGATGTAGTCACCTCGTTTTCTATGTCTAGCCCCCTTATTTAGGACTAAACAGTGAGTATTTATAGTCCTCATGTCCCAAGAAACCTAATTTGTCGAAACAGGAGATTGTTGGCCGCCCATGTCCTTTAAATGGACACAGATGTCCGTTTAACGGACCTTCTCGGGTCTGGGGAGTCTTATTGCCAATTGATGTCCGTTAAACGAACATGACCCATTTCAGCATGTTCACGCCTTTGACCTTCCAGTTGACCTAATTTCTTCTCAAAGGCTTCTCGAAAGTTGTAGGGTTCGAAAATCTCCTTGCAATCATCCTTGAAGGGCTTTGATCCAGCATCCACAAGGAAAGTTGTGCCCTATTTCCCAAAATCTTTTCATTTGTACCTATCAAGCAATACAATCGGAATGTGAGAGAATTAACTGAATAAAACTTCAAATCCTCAAAGAAATAAGTCAAATTAAATCTATATCATTCCAAAACCATCCACACAAATTTGACTTATCACTTTCGCTTCCGTCTCATTTTACTTTTGCTTCCGTCTCATTTTGCTTCAGCTTCATCATTATTTGGTTTTCATCAAAAGTAATCGTAAAGTCATTGTGACTTAGCAGAATCTCTTATGTTTAAGATTTTTTATATAAAAAGTTTAAGTAATGCTCCAACTCTCTCTATATTGAAATTTTTTTGTGAAATGAGTTACTTAAAGGTATTTGGAGAGTTGATGGATAAGACTACAAATTATTAGTAGGTAGTTAACGTCTTAAATCACTAAGTTCACTATTGAATAATAGAAATATGTTAAAAGTGAAGCTAAGACACCTCACCCACTAATATTGCAAAGTTTAAGAACACATTTTACAGCAAAAATTCCTAGAACTTCAAAATCATGGGATTTAGTACTTGCAAACCAAATAATTAAAAAAAGTTCTCCGAAAAACCAAATAGCAATTAACCAAGTCTCACCAATATTTAGCAAAATAGTCCAACAATTTATTTGATTATAAATCTTTGGTAGTTGATCATTTGATTTTTACAATCCCATCATTTACAACCAATATTGTTTGTATCAAAGGGCATAAGCAAAAGCAAGAAATTGATATAAAGAGATATTCACTTCTGTTACATGCTTGGAAACAATTCGTTTATTAATATGTCTTGATGCTCACAGTCATTGGGGGATTCATTAGATAAAAAGTTTGCTTTTCTTAAGAATTACTTATAAGAAGAAGTATGCATTGAGAAATCAATGAGAAATGTGGTTAAAGATCAAGAAGATAAATTGTTTAAGTTAAAGGAGGTATTATATAATTTAAACAAGTGACAAGAGCTTGGAATAACTTAATCAATTATTAATTTTAAAAGAATAGTTTTATTATATGCTTACACGAATATACTCTTTATATTAAAAAGGGTAAAGATGATTTATTATTTATTATTTATATGGATGATCTTATCTTCACAAAAAAAAAATCAAAGACATTTGAAGAGTTTAGAGATTCGGTGAACCTAGAGTTTGGGATGAGTGACATGGAATTGATGTTTACCAACTTAGGAGTAAGCAAAATTTTCATAAATCAAGAAAGACATGGAAATCAGGTTCTTAATAACTTCAATATTTTAAATAATATACTGATTATTTATGTAAAAGTTTTTTAGAAAGTCAAAGGTATTTAACAAATATGAGACCAGATATCTTATTAGTTGTTGGACTTGTTATTTTTTTTATGGAGATGACTTTTGAAATGCACTTAAGTATAACTAAGAAAATTCTTTGGTTATATAAAAGGAACTATTATGATGTGTTCTACTTAAAGACTATAATTAAATTGGGTTTGTTATAGTGATTCTGTCAAAGATCTTAATGACACTATTGGTTTATTTTCTTTTTAAGAAACAATGTAACTTCTTGGTGTTTAAAAAAACAACATACAATCAAATTCTTTATATGTAAATTGGATTATATTGTAGCTACTTTTTGTCATTTTCATGTTATTTGGTTAAAAAATTAGGGATAAATACGTTGAAACAAAAAATGAACCAACCATAATGGAAAAAACTCAAACCATTTAAACAAAATATTCCTAAGAGACATTTCATCAAACCCTTCATATGCAAACCAATTTCATTCCTAACCATTAACAAAACTACTGTATTTTTCCATTATTCACCAACATAAACACATTCAAACAAAAAATGAACCAACCATAGTCTCAAAAAATACAGAATATAGTAACCACATCAACAAAATCGACCACCATATAAGCATTTAACAATAATAACAAAAGTAGAAAAATAAACCGAAAGCAAAACATAGACGACTAACCTTGACGGAAGACTAATCGGAGATGATGGACGGTGGAAGAAAAACTAATTAAGTAAAAGAAGATGAAGATTTAGGAAGAAGACAAATAGTTGATCGAAAAAGAGGGAAATAATGAAGAGAAGACAAATGAGGGGTTTCATTTGGAATGTTTCAACTCTAACCAAAATGATGTCTTTTGTTGTTAAAACAAACAACGTCGTTTTCATAAGTCCTAAAACGTTGAAGTCGAAGCCCCCCATTGATGTCGTTTGTTGTAAAGAAATGACATTATTTTCAACGAATTTATAAACATTGTGGTCATTTGTGAACAACGACCTCGTGTGTTGTTCACATTTTGGCGACAATTCAATAAAACATCACTAAAGGTTTATTGATTGGCGATAATTTTTGTAATTGTTGCCAAACTTGAAGCCCTTTATTGACGATCTCTCTTAATCATCACTAAATGGATATATTTGGTGACGATTTTATAAAATCATAGCCAATTCTTTTCACAGTTATGATATTTTTTAATATACCAAAATTTTAACATAAATAAAATTATTTTTAGACTTACAATTATTGACCATAATATTAATTTTTATTTTTAAGAATATGATATTAATATGTAATATTTATTTCTAATTTTTACTATATTGCAATTATTTTTAATTATATTGCAATAAATATAATTATATATGCTAATTAATATAAAGTTATATGAATGTATAGATAATAATTGTAATTAGTATAATAATTTATGAATGTATAGATAATAATTGTAATTAGTATAATGATTTATGAATGTATTAATAATGAAGCTCTCTTTGTTTTCGTGAGATATTTCCTCTTGGTTCGCTATCAAAGAAGCATCGTCTCCTCTGTTGTGGTCATCTTCTTTATTGTGGTCATCATCATCGAAGAAGCGTTGTCTCCTGTGTTTGTACTATTCTTCTTTTCTATTTTCAAAAACCCTCCTTTTTTGTTATGTTTTTTTGCTACATTTTGGAGTTTATGTGAGTTTTATGTTTCGCTTATGGTGTATGGGCTTTTGTTTATGTTTGAGTTTGGAAGATGGTGAATTGTGTTTCTGTGTTGGTTATGTATAAGTTGACATTTTTTTCCACCTTCAATGCTTGTTTGAGAAAAGCTTACTAATTGTTTAATGAAAGGTCTGTTAGAGTATTTAACTTAAGACCAAGTTCATTGATACTTTTGAGGTATAGTAGAGCTTGCTTAAGGAACTCTACGTACGAACTTCTCGATTAATGGATCATCACCATCATTCATTTTTTTACAATGAGAACCTTAAACTAAATTTATTACTATTATCCTATAATAGTAACAAATTACACATTTTTGGTGAGATTATATAAGTAAATACATCATTAATTTCAATTGAAGAAGCTAACCTTAATTTAAACTTGAATTTCAAAAGAAAGAAAGGCAAGGTAGGGGGTTGCTAACAATATGATATATAATTTTTGATTATATTTAGTAACAATTCCAGAAATAGGATATTCATAAATCTAAAGAAATATGATATTCAGTAGGTTATAAACTCAACTTTAACTAGTTATGTTGACTTATTAACGGTGAGTGGCAAACATAGAATGTGATTCTACATGGGATGTTTATGTACTTCATTCTATTTTGAATTCCATCACAGTAGCTCGCTCCATATCTGAGGAGGGGCTTGAGGGACCCAACTATTTTTATCAAAATAGTGACTTTAGAGGAAAGCACGCTTAATTATGTATCTCCTAAACATAGTACACACATTTAGTATTCTCAACCTTATCATATGAAGCAGTCTCAGTCAATAGATTACATAATTAACATTACTAGAATGTTGTAACTTTCAAATAAAAAGTCTTCTATTGGCTGTTCAGAATAAAACCATTTACATAAATTCATCACGAAATGTTGACGAGGTGACTAGTTTTTAATGGTAGAAATGAGCTCTGATGAGAGGAATGTCGAAAAATTTTCCCTGATGTAGAACATATCGATGCATAAAAAATATCCTCATCAAACTCTAATCACTCCTTGCCTTCAATAACTGATCTTCTTCTTCAAGACTTTTAGTATTATCCGAATTAACTCTCTTTCTTTATTATTTGTATCTCATTTGCTATTAGGAAGTTATTAGATGAATGTTTGATTGTATATACTATATGATGTATAAAGCTTCCTCGAATCTTTAAGAGAACATAAATGAAAATGAAGATGGTGGCAATGTCTCGATGGTCCCTACAGGATTAAGAAAATTGGTTGTTTTGAAATAGTCGTCGATTCTAAAAACTATATTTATTCAATCAGGTATGCATATGTTCAAATTTGGGTTCCTTATATCGTTTGTTTTAGATATTTAAGCTCGATACTATTTGTTTCTTAAATGAAGCACATTGTACTTGCGGTTCATCTAATTCAATGATCCATATTGCATCTGGGGAATCATTCATTGTATCTTCTACTAGTTTAGTTAAAGTCAAGAAGTTGTTGAAAGGGAGTGTTAATAAACCAACACCTGAAGGAAGATCTTTGATTGTTTTAATTGATGCATTCGAATGTGTAAGAAGCCTTCTTGAGCATCCAGACATATGAAACTTCTTTACCTTTTCTACCGAGTCTCATGTCACTTGGAATCCAAAAAAATAATTATTTCTTTTCATTTTTGATAGAATAGATGCTAAATTTTATTTATTGTTTTGTCTTTAAGAACTGTTAAACCTCTAATTAAAATCTTGTATTACTTACCATATATCATTATATTATATTACTTACCATATTTCAATATTTATTTTTTCTGTAAGAATCATATACGATCATTATATTACAAATTTCATGTTAAAACCATTTAAAAATTTCATGACATTATAAAAAACTATCAAATCATATAATTTAAAAGATAGAAAAAGTATAAGACTATGTAATATTAAATAATTTTGAGTTTATAGTTTCATAAATTATTGAAATGATTTGAAAATTTTAGTAGCTAAATTTATTTTTACACTTATAACCATTTTCAATTATATTAAATTTGATTTTTTTGTTTGAACTTTTGGATTGTTAAAAGTCCAGCTTTTTGCAATGATTCATAAAGTCATCACCAAAGGCTCAACCTTTGATGACGAATATGCTAAAATTCTTATAAATCATTGCCAAAGACATGCATTTAGCCACAATTCTCTAAAATGTCTTGAAAAGATAAGCTTTTGGCGATGTTATTAAAAATCGTCACCAAAAGCTGACTTTCAACAATGATTTTCAAATTGTCGCCAAATAAAACGTAGCTAAAAGCCAACTTTGTTTTAGTGAAGTTAGAAAAATGAAATTTCATAAGTTAATTGATGTAGGATAGTATTGCTGGTCTCATACTAGATAGACAAGGTTGAGGAGCAGAAGTAAATGGGATTAGGGTGGTAATTTTTACTAGTAGAAACATAGAAGTTCTTTATCATTAGACTTCTATGAAAATAGAGATTAGTGATTTCAAAATAATGTGAAAATAAAATTTTATTGTAATTAGACTTCTTATAAATAACCCTAATCTATAAATAATTTAATAAGGTTTTGTAAGGTAGATATCAAGAAATTCAATATATATACAATTTATTGACGAGACTTCTCTTCATAAGTTTGGTATTGAAAAATTCAATGAATCAAATGATTTCACTCTATGAAACGTGAAAATGAGAGCATTTTTTAACTCAGAAAGGACGCACTACAATGTTATAAGAAGAAAAAAAATGGAGAATTTGGGGACATCGAAGAACGAAGAGATTCTGTTAAGGACACACAACACTATTTTTACGTTTAGGCGACGAGGTCTTAAGAGATGGTTTATGAAATAAATGTTGTTTCAACGTGGAAAAAACTTGAAAGTAAGTATAAAAAAAGATCAATTACAAATCATTCATATCAAAAGTTTTGTTTATATACCTTGAGGATGTCAAAAAGTATACATGTGAAAGATCACATTGATAGTTTTAATTGGATCATATTAATTTAAGAGGTGTTAGAGTTAAAATTAAGGATGAGTATTTAGTCATAACCTTTTGTATTCTTTACCTAATTCATATGAGCATTTTGTTAATACCATGCTATATAGTATAGATTATTTCAGTTAGTGATATAAAGAATGCTCTACTTTACAAGGAATTGAATAGAAAGTTCTCTAACACATATGAATGTGATATTAGTGTTAGGATTGGTTGTCCGTAGAGGAAGAATGAGAAAAGGAATTTTGAAAACATAAATAACTCACAATCTAAATCAAGAGACTATCCACTATAATTTTAAAGTTAAAGAGAACTTTAAGAGAGACTATTTATAGTAGGAGAAGAGAAACGAGAAAAAGAAAAAAATAGAAAAGCAAGTGTTGTTGTAGTCCAGGAGAGTTTTGATGAAAAGAACGGAAAAGATAGTGATGTCTTGACTATAAGCAATCATAATTCTACAAATATTTTGGTTATAGACACTAATGACACTTATCATATGAATTTCAATAACAACTGGTTCTATTCTTTTAAAGAATGAAATATTACTGTTAGATTGGGTGATGATAGAGAGTGTACTATATAAAGTTGGGGTTTAGTGCATATCAAAATATGTGATGGAATTGGTAGAATACTAGCTGTCTAGTTTTTTTTTTTCTAAACTTCAGAATAATATGATTTCTATGTGTACTTTTGATAGATAAGCGTATAAATTTTCTTTGAGCTCCTAAAAATTGAAATGAAGAAAAGCCCTTTCCGAATGATCAAAATTGAAAGGGTAAAATTATTATAAGTAGTAGTTCTTTTAATAAAGTGAATATTGCTTTAGTTGATGAATATATATTATGGCAAATATAATAGAGCATATTAATAGTGAGGCCTTAATCAAAATGAACCAAAAATGAAGAACTTTGAAGGTCTTCCAAAACCAATTAAAAACATTATATTAAGTTTGTTAATTTAGCGAGTAAAGTCGATTGCCTTTTAGAGCATTGACATAATGAGCTAAGAAAAATCAAGAATTAATACACTATAATGATTATGGATTAATGAGTGAACCATCACTTAATAGAAGCAAGTTCTTTATGATATTTATAGATGAATTTAGCATATTCTTTTACATCTCATTTCTCAAGCTAAAGTTAGAAGTACTTAATGAATTTAAGAAATTGTAGGTAAGAGTTGAAAAAGAAACTAGCTTGCTTCTAAAGTAACTTAGATCATATAGCGACGCAAAGTATATATCCCATAAGTTTGATGAATTTGATGCTAAATAAAGGAACAAACATTTAGTGATTACACTATATTGCCTTAGTAAAATATGGTAGCTAAAAGAAAAATCAAAAGTATAATGGATATGGAAAGAAGTTTGATAGCTAACAAGGAAGTTCACAAAAGGTTTTGAGAAGAAGTTTTCAACACCTCAGTTTTTATATTAAATATGCTTCCAACAAAAGCATTTGAAGGTAGAACTCCACTTAAGAAATTGTTTAACAGATTGCCTTCTACTTTTAGATTGAAAGCTTTAGGAAGTTTATGTTATATGTAGATTCTTGATGTTAAACTTGACAGGAAGAGTGATTTGGGAATTTTCTTAGGTTATAATGACCCAAGCAAAACCTATAGTGTAAAAATTGTTATTGAAAGAGTTCAGATTAGAAGAGATATGGTAGTAGATGAAATGGAAAAACCAAATTGTGAAACAAGGAAACTTATGTAGTTTAAGGATCCAAGGTTGACTCAATACCTCAAATAAAATTTAAAGAAACTATTAAAGAAGAAAGTGATGAAGATGACATTGAAGTTCCTATAAGAGACAATCCTTTGTAATGTCTATAAGAGGTCAAATATAGTTGATTTGGAGTCAACTATATATAGTAAAGCTTTTAGTTAAAGGCTAACAAAGATGAGGTAAAATGATCCCAAAGAACTAAACTTGGTTCTTAATGAGAGCACCGAGTCAAGGTATTTGGAGTAAAATGGTTCTATAAATCCAAGATAAATCTTGATGGCTCTATCACTAAACATAAGACTAAATTTTTTGTTTAAAGCTACTTACAACAACAAGGAGTGGATTGTTTTGGAGCCTGTACACCTATAAAAAGAAATAAAACTATTAGATTACTAATTACACTTGTTTCTAAAATTGATTAAAGGCTATTTCAAATAAATGTTAAGTCAATATTCTTAAATGGATTCATCAATGAAACCATTTATATTGAACAACTTGATAGTTTTGCAATTATAGGCAAAGGAGAATATATGTACCTCCTTTATAAAGAACTTTAAGGACCAAAAAAGTCTCAAGAGCATAGTACAATGGAATTAATGAATACTGGGTATAAGAGAGGTTGAGTAAAAGTGAAATGAAACCACCTCCTATTTATTAAAAGATGATAAAGGTATGAGATTGACATTTTCACTCTATGTTGATAACTTATTAATTGTAAACAGAGATGAAACTCAAGTTGAAGGGATGAAACAAAAGATTTAAATCAAAATTTGAAATAATTGAATTAGGAATAGTGTGTTATTTCTTAGGAATGGAGTTTAAAAACACAAAGACTACATCTATATTGATTAGTCTATCTATATTGAATCAACTATAAAAACAGTCAATATGAGTAAGGCCAAATTAGTAGTATTTTCTCTTACTGTCAACATGAAGTTGTGTAAAGAAGAAGGGGAAGAGAAATGTAATGAAGGTGAATATAGAAGCTTAATAAATAGTTTGTTGTATCTAACAGCCACTAGACTTGACCTTGTGTATGTAACAAAGTCTATTCTTAAGGTACATATAAAAACAAAACAAAGGATAAAATGAAGTAGCCAAGAGAGAATTAAGATATATTAAATTAACAACTTATTAGAGTTTGTTTTAGAAGTGAAGTGATTTCTTAGCACTTTAGGAAGCAAGAACTTGTTGCGGTGTTATTAACTAAAGTAGAATGTATTGATGCTATCAATGTTACCAATTAACGCATTTGGTTGGGAAATTTATTGGAAGAACTTGAAATGAAGCAAACTAAAGCTAGAATACTGTTTGTACACAACAAATCAACAATTCTAATCACACAACATATACGTGCCAAGAAAATCAAAGTATAATACCAAGTTGTAAGAGAAGCTAAGAAAGAAAAGTAAAAATGTGTTTAGTTAACTAGAATCACCATTTCATTTGTGATCTATTTTTGGTAATAGGTTATTTCTTTGTTTGATTGAAGAAAACAAGCAAAATATATAATCCAAGGGTTTACTTATTTCTTGAGTTTGGAGAATAAGTAAAACCATCATCCCCTATCTTTATCTATTACAAGTGAGTTAGGAATAAGAATGAGGACTTGTTGGACAAAAATATCCTTAAGGAATCCACATAATTACTTAGCTATAAATAATAATAATAATAATAATAATAATAATAATGATGATGATGATGATGATGATGATGATGATGATGATGATGATGATGATGATGATGAAGAACATGATGATGATGATGATGATGATGATGATGATGTAATTAGTGAAGAATAATGAATATTTTGATCTTTTTGTTAGTTATTCATTTGTCATTTTAAATTTATGTTTTCAAACCAAATATTGATATTATATCATCATTAAAAATTCTTAGGAATAAATCAAACTAAACAATACATATATTATTTTATTACTAATCTATTTTATTCCTAAAGAATCACTATTTTATTCCTTATTTATTCTTGCAGGCAACCAAATGCCTTGTAAATAAAACTTGAATGATACTCTTCGGAACAAACCATGATAGATATAGTGATAAAGACCTTGAAAAGGAGCATATTTTATTTTTTTTAGAAGAAAAATTAGTGTTTTCAATAAGAATATTAGGAAAGAGTGCTGGGTTTTTTTGTATGTTTCTCTAAAAATATAAGAATGTATATACTCCTACAAGTCCAATAGTTTTGTTCTATAAGTTTAGAAATGTCGAGTAAAATTCAATTCAACACTAATAAAGACATAAAATTCAATTCAACACTAACAAAGAGTTAAAGACACATCTATGTCTTAGGTCATATGTTCTTATTTTTCTTCACAGAAAACAAAATCATACACATCTCTACCCATGTCTTAGACTATATATGTCTAAAGAAGAACATGTCCTAAAATACAACTGTATGCTAGCTTGTGTTTAGACTGATGAATTGCAACAGGAATGATGTTTAATGCAATGATTATGGTAACTCAGAAAAATTCAAATAAATAATGTTGCTTTGAGTCTAAATTTTAGTTTAACTTAATTTAAATTGTATATGTATTGAAAAGTAGTGCAAGTTACATATTAGAAAGAAATGTAATTTGCATTAAAAAGTTATGTATTTTATATTCTGAATTTTTTTTATGTTTAAAAGAAAGCTCAGATCATCAACAATCTAATTTGAAATTGGCTGTAGTTTGTATATACATTATTTTGACAATGAAAATGAGATGGATTTATTGGCTTCGATATCAAAACATTCCTTAAAAATTTAACATTAAAACATTCCTTAATAACTTCTACAGTTTTTAATTTTTAGAAAATTTAATATCGCAAAATTCATCATGGTCTAAATTAGACAACCTAATCAGTCAATATTGATTACATAACATGGAAGCGGCTGTTAACAATGTATGATTACAGACCAATATCGTATATTATTCCACACATCTTAATTTGTAAAGGTATGGCCAAACCCTTTTATCAGTTGCACTGCAATTTGTAGCAAGCAGCTCCGGACCATTCATTAAAAGGTGTAAAAATGGTTTTAAACCCAGAAAGAAAAGATATAATAAGAGGGCCATCAACCCAACTTGTTGGGTTAAATGATTCACTAAGAGCAATTAGATCTGCACAACCTGGTGACCCATTTTCTCCTTCAAGTAGGTAGAGCTGTCATCTTACATATGGGGCATAGATTCTTGTGCATTAACCATTGTTTGATACAGCCGGAATGGAAATCATGTCCACATTCTAGCATCCCAAGATCCTCCCCATTCGCATATTCTTCCTGTCATAATGCAAATTGAGCAAAGTTCATAAATGCATAGCACATTTTAGATGTGCTAAAGATTAAAGCAGTTGTGTGCATCTGTCCACCAACTGATACCTGACAGATACAACATGGCTCCAAATCCGCCTGGGATTCCATTGAAAGAGCCAGATATTTCTTCTGTTTCATTAATTTAACAATGGTTTCCTCAGTTAGCCCTGTGCTCACATCTCCTATGCGCTCTTCCAATGCCAACAACTCCTGACAGTCTCACTGAATCAGAATTAAGCATCCTGCATCAAGTTACTAGCAGAAAACTCATTTACCCTATCTTTACCTCGTAAGACATGTTATCAACATCAAGACGCATATCTCTGTGCCTGTCATGCACTTCAGCCATACCCTGATATATGAACGGATCAAAAAGCATATAATCCTGAAATAGCATTGCACCATAGTTCAAACACAAAGTGATATAATACACTGGCTGAGCAAAGACAGCATTTTCAAGATCAATGATGCATATTGCAATAAAAAGACTCATCTAAAAAACCTTGTGGTGTAACTGCTAACATAAGCAAGTAGCAACAATTTCGTTTTTAAGAACATAAAGAGAATGTCTTAGCATCCTACGCATGTACACACCCTATACAATGCATTATTTTTCTGCTGGTATGGGCCAAGTATATGTCACATTCATCGCCTCCTTATGGCGAGGAATGAAAATTCTCACATTTTTCTCCACATGAACTCATGGATGACAAATAAAGCTAAATGTTATTCCATGCAGATTGTGCAAACATTACAGATAAACTGTACCTAATAAGAAAGTAAGATGAAGTCGCTCAATGCTCAACTAGTCCAGAAATCAGATCTGTAAAATATAACCAAAAGGAAAACACTACAATAAAATGGGAAACATATCTTCCTAGAAACAAATTCAGGGCCATGGTGGTCGATCTTATAATAGATGACTCTCATTTGGCCTGTGATGCTATCATCAACATATATCAAGCCTAGAAGAGTTTACCAAAAACAACGCCAATGTAACATATGCTGTGGATAGTAACGCAGGCTTAGCTTTGTTTGGGTAAGCCAGATGCCATCAAACTGAAAAAGGAATCTAAAAGTAATTTGAGTAGAATTTAGAGCGTGTAGGACTAATCAGGTTTTACCAACACAAATGTATGAACTAATGTGACTAGAGGTACATGTGGCAACTGGCATTGCAACCAAAGCAAGGGACACAATAATCTCAATGATCACAAGAATGCAAGATGAAGTTATAACAATATAGAAAATACACAGTTTCAGAAGCAACTGAACCTCAACTCGTAAGTTTTCACCCCTGCGCATGGCATTCAAGACTTGACGAATCTGGCAAGCAGAGATTAACTTAAACAGTTAGTGAAAAATTCACAACAACGAGTGTCCACTAAAATAGCATAAATTAGTCACAGAATAACACGTTGCCATATTCCAAATGTAATAAGAGCGGAACCATATATTTATCAGCAAGAACTAGCTAGCACAGAATCATATGCCACTTCAATTCACCTGAAAGCAAAAACTCAACATGTCCCACAAATCTATTTAGCGTAAAAACTGAAGTTCAAGAAATAAAGAACCAAGCCATGGTATAGAATTATTTTAATTCTCACAAAAGCATATCAGTCACTTCATCAGCAGCTGCTCGCACACATTATCCATTCATCAGATAATTATAGAAAAAAGCATTTATCAATATAAAGTGCCTGAAATATATATATAATGACCATTGTATATACGGTTATTTTTTCATTTTATCCTGTGAATGTTAGACAAGTTGACTGCTCAAACAACAGAGCAGTGTGAACAGTAAAGAAGTAAAAGAATATAAACACGTGCTCCAAGATACTCTGTGAGAGAGAGACCTAACCTCTGATATTAATCGGTGTCTCCCTTCAATATCAGCAGCTAAAGCTCTCAATGATCGGGGCATACCAAGAACACTATCATCTCTTCCATCCATCAGAAAAGCAGACCTTGGAAGTGATTGATTCTGTCCCTGGCTACCAGAAGCAGATGGTACTGTCTCCTGTGGTGAAGCAGAAGGTCCAGAAGACAAGGAAGGAAAATGACTATTGTGACCTCCAGATTCAGAGTCTATAGAGGGAAACAGAGACCAAGGAGCAAATTCTGTGGATCTTTGCTGATTATGTGCAGTGGGATCATGAAGGGGGAACCGCGTAGGATGGGGCAGAGGATGGATGCTTGATGGTGTAATTCTACTTGAATGAGCATTGCCTGAAGTGCTCAAGCGTCCAAAGGACAAACTCCACCCTGCTGGATCAGTAAGAGGCACAAACATGGGATGATCTATGTTATTTCTTGGGGTGCTTCTTATATTCACTTCCTCTCCCAGTGCAGCAATCCTCTCTCCAGGATCAATAGAAGTTGATGGAGTTCCTGATCTTAAAAAGGAAGATCCATTCCAAGGTGAAGCATATGCATTTCTTGATGAAGCAGAAGCATTAATATTATAAGATTGACCTTGAGAAGTGCTGGAGTTTGAAGTTGCTGAAGTTGATCTTAAGTCCAGGGACCAATAATTAGAATGTGTGGTACCTCCTGTTGTAGATAAAGTAAATGGTACAGCTTCCTGTTGATGTCCTGCATTTACTCTCCTGCCTATATGTCTTTGAGGGTCAACATATCCTGAGTCACTTGAAGAATGATATGCATCAGAAGCTACTCCTCTCATGCCAAAACCATTTCTGTAGTTCACCTGTTCAGGAATACTAACACTAGGAGAACTCCTTGAAGGTGTAGACAATAAGTTGCTAGAAGTGCTAAGATGATTAGAAGCAGCACGCCATACATCATTTTCTGCTTGTGGAAAGCAAGTTGAACTTCCACCTGCATAAGAATGCGTAGAAGTACCTTCCAGAGCCTTTCTCTTGCAAGATAAACCCCAACCTCCAAGAGAAGAGCCCGAACCACCATCAATTTCCTCTACAATAAAACCAGAATTTCGAGAGGAGGTACCAATGTCCCCAGAAACACCAGATGAAGATGGTCGCTCAATTTCTTTTCCATCCAAGTTTATACTCTCAGAGCCTGCAACACCTCCCTGATAGTGGCAAGTATGTCCACCATCAGCCACACACCCTGAATTTGGATTCAGATTCTGTGGTGCATGATTGGAACTCGAACCTCGTAAAAGCAAATGACCACTTCTAACCTGATTGCCACTGTTGCCAATACCAACTCTCTCTGGGAAAAGGAGATTAGGAATATCAATTGGTTCCAGCGGCCTTTCTTCAGATCTTGAACCAACAACAGTATGAAGATTGACAGAAGAAGGCCATCTTTCTTCCCCTTTTATCTCATCATCAGTGACCTGACTTTCCGAATAAAAACTAGAGCTAGATTCACCTGTATTCCAGCTAGTAAACCTCTGGACATTACGAGTAGTAGCATTTACACAAGATGCCTCATCAGAAGATACCGTACTACTTGCCAAACTGCTTTCTACTGGATTCAGGATATTATTCAAAGAAGTCTGTTGACTCATATCAGTGTTGTTTGAAAAAGTTCTTGGATCAATGTCAATATCTTCACAGAAGAAATCAATGGCACACCTTTGTCTTTGCATCAGAGTTGATTTACCCCACCTAATAAAATGTCAAAGATGCCAAATGTACTCCAATTATCCAGCAGGGACAGTGGTTCATGTTACATATCTTTTAGGAACTTACTAGAATACAACCTGCGAAAAATAAAAATCAACAATGCCCAGAAGCTAATAAAGAAAGACAAATATAGACAATTATCTGAAAACAGAAAAAAAAAAAAAAGAAGTACCAATAGGATAAAAATTTAAGAAAATGTGTGGATGCAATAGTAGCATAGAAATGAAAATGCATATAACTTGTATGTTAACCCTGGATGATATCTGCAACTCTGAAAATTTTAACACAAACAATCTTCAGCAAATGTTGATACTAACATCTGAAGAAGATATTAAGACCTTATCAATGTGCAAAATTCCTGATTGAATCAAGGGTAATAAGTTGGTGGACCGTATATGGAATATCCTCATTGCACAAAGCACGCTCTTGGCATTAAGCTCAGACCTTGCTCCATCGTATAAACTCGCTCCATATAGCATTGAGCAAGTCCAAATTCTGAAAGTCATAGTAACAGATTATTTAGGTCAACAACATGCAGAGCTGCTACACTAGCCTATTCAACACCATCCTACTAGTACAACTCAAGATTGTTCATTGTATTGCCAGGTGGAAACAATGGGCACTATAGATATGCACACTCTTCTTCACATACAATATTTACAATCCTTTGTTCCAGGTTCACGAGGTCATCAGTTGGCAATGATCACGTACGGTTGCTTATAAGAAAAAACACTAATTACTGGTTCAGTTTGGATCATTATCAGCATGCTAATACTTTGCCTTTGCAACAACTGAACTACACAGAAATCAACATCACATTGTAATCTTTACACCACGTTCCCACATGCTGTTAGTATAGAACGATGTAAACTGATGCTCAGTTACAGAAAAATGAGAGCACACAAGCAGAAAACATGAAGAATGAATTTAGCTTAAGCTGTTATAACTTATTAAGTATTAGTAACATAACCCAACCCAAAGCAGGGGTGGAAATACCCTATCAATCACAAATTTTTTAAAATGAATATTACTTACTAGAATCAAAATATTGAACTACATAAAACCTACCCCACCTTGTGTAGTTACAATATTCACCCAATTGAAATTACGCACATCCACCACATAAAACACGAGGTTCAGCATCAAAATATAAGAACCAGATAAAGAAATGATTCACAACTTGCAAAAAAGATCAACAAGTTTATGTTTTAAAAAAAAATTAGAACAATAAAAAGTTATATTAGAACAATCCCAAACATGGGTCACCCAGATCTTTTTTGTTCCACCACAATTCCACAAAATTTAAGCAGCCCAGAAGACAAATGCCAAAATCCCAAAAGTTGCTACCAAAAAGATTCAACCTTTACGGTTAGAACAACAAATAAATTAAGAGAAGTACCTGAGAGACTCGGCCGTGAGCAGGAGGACCAATATGGAAGTAAAGGATTAAATGGGTAATAAATTAGCTACCAAGAGTAGCGAAAAGAAAAGAGGATAATCAGAAACGTCTTTCTCTTTTTTTTTTAACTCTTTTTTATTTGCAATTTTTCTTGTGATTTTTTAATTCTCTCTCTCTCTCTCTCTTGCTCCGTAAACTTATAAAATTATCCCTTTCTCTGTAATCAGTTACTCTCTTTTGTGCAGAGAGAACGGAAAATGTCTGATCAGA
Source organism: Erythroxylum haughtii (assembly GCA_025504935.2). Classification (NCBI taxonomy): domain Eukaryota; kingdom Viridiplantae; phylum Streptophyta; class Magnoliopsida; order Malpighiales; family Erythroxylaceae; genus Erythroxylum; species Erythroxylum haughtii. Next base: position 4,557,634 of record JANSVB020000458.1, read on the forward strand.
AAAAAGGAAAGAACAGAAAGCTTCGGTTTAGGCCATAGAAAGGAAGAGAGACGAAAGGCTATTAGTTTTTTTTATAATTATTCTTACCATTCTTATTTTTACTATTTACTTCTTCCACTGCCATAAATTATGCTTGACTTTTATTATATATTGTGATTATATTATTGGTGTGTTTGTTTGTTGACTCGATATCAATAAGCTAACGTATATTGTGTTCACATGACTTTGGGACTTTTAAGGAATTAAGTGTAGTGGTGGTGGCGGCAACGGCGGCGGAGACGTCGATGTGAATGTCGACGGCGGTGGTGGGCCGTAGCCAGGTGGCGACTTGGCGGTGCTTATAGAGTTATCGGAGGGATGTTTTGTTCCTGTTTAGCGTACACGTAAGTTTCATGCAATGACGGGAGACCCATAAAGAGTTGTCTTACTGAAAATGGTTTTGTAGCTATTTCTAGTAATCCAAATACGCTAAACTCTGAGCGTAAGCTTTATATTACATTTAATAATTAAAAAGACATCATATCAAAATTAAACAGGCCAAGGCCCCATTTGATTTTCCTATTCAATACAGTGCGCAGTGCAACCACATAGAATGGGCTTAGGTCTGATTATTCTACAAAAAGAAACCTATCTCACTTACTCTTTGGGTTCTAAGGGTACTGTAGTACCTTTTGTGAAGCTTACCCAACTTAACCTCGCTAAGGAAACACAGAAACTATCGGGTTTTAATGTAGCCCAAATTCGATATTGAAGTTCAAGTATAACAAACACTAAGCGTTAATTACAATGTTTGAAAAATTGGATCGTGAATTAAACTAGTAAGATAAGAGATTTAAGATTTAAAGTGTTCAACTTATATTACACTATCATAAAACTAATTTATACTAAAAATTGAACAAATTTGAATAATTTAAAATAGAGTTAAAGAACGAGAGTATCCTTTTTTTGAGAAGTTAAAAATTTTATTAAAAAATAGAGAAGTTTACAACAAGAGAGAGACATTAACGTGAGATAGACCCCCTTGAAACACCGATGTATCTTGGTTAAGACAAAACGACGACGTTCAGAATAATATTTAGTGAGCAAAATCATTTAATATTTAGGGTATAACGAAACGCATCTTTCTCGACTCTTCAAAAGTTTTTCGATTTAGGAGGGTAAAAGGCGATGTTCTGACAATAAGTCTAGTGGTGTGACTCCACGGTGTTTTTCCTATTATTTTCTCTGCACAAAGAAGATCTTAACTCAGGTAACATACTTAACTTCATAATCGCGATGACTTTTAGCAATTAGGGCATAATGATATTGTTTTCTAATTCTTCAGACATTACTTTCTTTTGGAGGTTTGGGGGTTCAGCTTTGCGGTGACAAGTCGGAAGGGGTGATCTTAACTCAGGTAAGCTTCTCATCTCAGTATGATTCCATTTTTTTTATATATGCATCTCCACAAAATAATAAACTATATGTTGATAACAAGGATTTGGTAGGATAGTGATGTTCCGTTAAGCATGACGTGACTAAGGAAGAAGCATATATGAGAAAACCCTTTCCTTTCCAATAGGTGAGTCCAGTTCCACCTATACTTCAGTAGTTTTTTATGAGAAGCTAAATGAATAATATGCTAGAATCTAGAAATTTCTATGCATGAGAGATCACTACTTTCTGAACTGTTCTCAATTGAACCCAAGTTGTATGAAACTTTTTTTAGTAACATGAATTAGGAATAGACAGCGAGAACTATATTCTCCGTGTTAGAGTCATTCCTCTGCTATAGTGCAGGTTCAACTGATTTGTAACCAGTTGTTCCCTTATGCTAGCAATAGTGAGTTCTATAAGAGAGAATAGAGAACTAGATTTCTCTTTAAACCTTATGATATTCCTCTCATTCCAAACTACTTGAGTACATGTAGCAACTAAGATCATTATAATAATCCTATCATATTTATAAATATGCAGATGAGATAACTCCAGTAGGATGTCAGAGAGTCTGCGATATTTAAACCCAGGGGCACATAGTCTAGAGATTTTAGCCCAAATCTCTTTAGAGAAAACACATTAAAAAAAAGATGGTCTCTAGTTTCATCCTCTAGGTTGCAAAAAATACATATCTTAGAGGAGGATAGGAACTTCAACCTATCCAAAGTGTTGAGTCTGTTCAACATAGATAGCCACAGAAGAAAACTAGCATTAGGTCTAAGAACCTTGTTCCAAATTAGGGGATACCATCCTACTCTATTAGCTGTCCCATCCCTCAACTTTTTGGTTTCCCTTATAATTATTTTTGAAACTGGAATCCCATTCTATAAATAATTATCTCTCTCTTCGAGGCTTCTAAATTGCCAAATGGGTAAAAGTCTAATCTCATCTGATGATAACATCTAAATCCTATTTCTAATTATTTCATGGAGTTTAGTTTTCTTAGGGAATCTCTCCAATCGATTTCTTGCCAACTGATTATGAATTAAATCTCTTTGCCTTGTCTAGTTGTCATACCATTAGGAAATTCTTTCCCCTACCCCTATTTGACAAGTTATGTATTGCTGAACTTCCTCCCTCATTCTAAGAATTTGGTTAAAGAATCAAGAGTAACTATCTTTGATTCTTAGAGCCCAAAAGCTCTCACCTTTTAATATATAGATGCGAATCCATTTGATCCACATTGATTGTTTTTCAGTTAGGATTCTCCAAATCCTTATGGTTATAAGTAATATGTTTTTTCTTACTGATTGACTCTAATCTGAATCCTCCTTCCTCTCGCGGTTGACATATATTCTTTCAACTAACTTTTGCTATTCCTTTCTCACCGTTTCCTTTCCCCCATAGAAACTGCTTCATCAATAAAATTTTATTGACGAATGAGACGCTAATATTTCAATCTTCCATAGATGTATTTAGAGTAGAAGGAATTCCAATAAAATTTTATTAATATAGGATTCTTGTGGCTTACCTTGCTTTGACCAAAACAAATTGAAGGAAATATCTTCCATTCATTTCAAAGCCTTATTAGGATTAGAGTCTACCTCTACTAGTGCTTATTATATACTCTCTACGTTCATCACTCTAAACCTTAACCTGTCCTAAATAACTAATCTAATTGAACTTGTCACCATCCTTGAAATTAAAAAAAAAAAAAGCTCTCTTCATCTTCAGCCCTAATAAAACTCTAGGACTAGATAAAATGAATGCTTATTTTCTAACGGTGTTAGAATTTATTAGAGTCCTAAATCTATAACCTAGTCAAAGAGTTCTTTAACTCAAGCATCCTCCTTAAAGAATTAAAAAAAAATCATTTATTTAGTGTCAAAAGTAACCAATTCCTCCTTTTTCCAAGACTTGAAACCAATTTCTTATTGCAATTTTCTATACAAGATAATCTCCAAAATCCTGGCCTCCAAATTAAAACCTCTTATGAATGCACTAATAAATATTTCTTATTTTGGTTTCATTATAGGTAGGAGCATTAGAGACAATTTATTAATAGCTCAATAAATTTTCAAGGAATACCACCCTAAAAAGTTCCCTAAAGACTGCTCAATGAGAATTGATTTCTCTAAAGCTTTTGACAATCTTAATTGGAATTTTATAGTTCATTCCTTACAGGTTTATGGGTTACCATCAATGTTCATCAAATAGGTGTACCAATGCATATCAACTACTTCATTTAGTATCTCAGTAAATGGGGAAGAAACTCAGGTGTTTAAAGGTGTAAAATGAGTTAAACAAGGGGATACTTTATCTCCCTACTTGTTTACTCTAACTATAAAGGTACTCACAAGAATGACTTCTTTTAGCATTTCTGAAGGAAATCTATTTAGATACCACTATAAATGCAGGAACAATAAGTTATTCAATCCTTCTTTTGTTAATGATCTATTATTATTTTATGGAGTTAAAAAATTCTATTAAGCTACTATTAGATTGCTTACAATAATTTGAGAAGATGCCAGGCGTCGTAATTAATAGGAGAAAAATTCAAATATTCATTTCAGTAATCTTTTATTCATTGGAACAATATTTACTAAAAAGCTCATGTCTCTAATTATCCAAAACTCCATTCAAATATCTTAGATCTTTATTTCTTTTAAAAGATTATGCTAAATGATTGCAAATCACTCGTCGATGTTGTTAAGAATATGACTTTTAGTTGGTTTTCCAAGTATGATCCAACTAATAAATTTAGTAGTCAATAACATGCATTTGTATTGGATTTCTCATATAGTTCTTCCTATAAAGATAATCAAATATATAGAAAGAATATTCAGAAACTTCCTCTAAAGTGGTTTAAAATACAACAAAGACATTTCTAAAGTTAAACAGGAGGATGTTTGTCTTCCTAAAATTAAAAGAGAGCTAGGGATCAAATATAAAATGGCCTTAAACAAAGCCATAATGGAAAAAAGGATATACAACTTATTTAGAGACAAAGAATCCCTTTAGGTGAAGTGGATCAATGAGGAATATATAAAAGGATTCAAATTTTGGACTATGAAGCCTAATTCCATATCCTCTACATTTACTAAGTTTGCCCTAAGTTTAAGAAAGGTGATGGCCAAAGAAATGAAGCATTTGATATTCAATAGAGAGCAAACTAACATTTGGTTTGATAGTTGGATAGAATTGGAGCCTCTTTATCTCTAACTTGAATTCCACTCTATACAACACACTTGTCCTTATAATGCAAGAGTCAAAGAAATGATAAAGTACAATGAATGGAAATGCCCCTCAAGAAGAGTGACAAATCTAGTACCCTTCTTTCAATAATACATCCCTAATCAGTTTAAAGGAAATAGAATCATTTGGCCTAGAGATCCTTCCCACATATTCACAACAGCCTCATAAGCAACTATCTTTTCCTATAATTCTTAAGAAGTTTAGTGATATAAGCTAGTGTTATTCAAAACTAATGCTCCTAAGTTCTCCATTGTACTATCACCAACTATAAAGAACCATCTACTAATACTAGATAGGATGTCTTGGAATGGCTCAACAATCTATGCTTTATGCCAGTCACATCCTAAAATAAGAGATCATTTATTTGCTTAGGGTTACTCTTCCAGCATTTGAAAGGCATATTGTCTATATTTAATTTGCAATATCAGGTCACAATATAGAGGAAATGGTAAGGTGGCATTAAGTCAAAAATTCAGTAATAATGGTGACTATATAATGTTCAAATTGAGTATAAGCTGCTTGATTTACGAACTAAAAAAGGAAAGGAACCTAAAAACATTTCATTAGAAAAACAAGAAATCTAGGAACTCAACAGGTATGTATCACAACATGAGAGAATTTATAAAGATCAAACAGTTACACCAAGTTCTAATATTATAAGTAGATTGTAATATGCTCTTGATTAATATAAGTAGATTGTAATATGCTCTTGATTAACCCATAAAGAAGATATCCAAATTCAATATAAAGCAACAAATTAAATATAAGATAATTACATATTGAAGGCTTAAGTAATGAAAAAGATCGATAGGGACTTGAGGTCAAAAAGTCGATGAGAAAAGATAGCAAAATCTAATAGAAAAGCATTGCCCAAAGCCCTAAATTGAGGATATAAAGTTATTAGCGGCTATTGAACGAGAGGAAACTAAGAAAAATTAGAAGGTACTACATTGAAAAATAAAAGGAAGCTCACCCAGATAGGCAGGATTTATGATGAAAAAAGGATGGTGAGAAGTTATGACATAACTCATGATAGTGTTTGTTCTAATCAATTTAAAAACTTCTAAAGACCAAAGCAAATGATGATAGAGAGGAAAATAAGCAAAAATTAACAAGACTAGGAGATACAGAATAGGTTTGAGGCTTAAGTGGCTAAAAACTAGACAACACACCATTTTCTAAGAAAGACTTGTGTAACTAAAGCAACATGTCCATTTTGTATTTAGCTTGTATATAGTAGCTCTTTTGGGACTTGAATATGTATATGTGTTGAGATATTATTAAGGTAGTTTTCTACCTTATATGAAAATATAACAATTTTAATTTCCAAAAAAAGAATTGATTACAATAATATAAGTTATTTCCTTTTACTAGTTAGTTCGCAATACAGAGTCTTGGAACTTAAGTAAACTCTAAGAACATAGTTGATGACAACTTCATCTTATAAAAAACAAAAAATTATTACCATATTTACTAATATTTCTCTGTCCTCACTAGTAATGTTAACTTTCAAATTCTTTTTAATGATACATTTCTGATTATTATATACATGTTAAATGTTCATTAAAGTCTATACTCATATATGACTATTGTTTTAAATAGATAAGCATATTCCTTCAGTGGAGGGTTTTAATCTAATATCAAATAATATACTAACGGAGAGGTCCAATCCAGTTCTAAATGAAGAAATGATTCAGGTTGAAGGAACAGGTCCATTAAGAAGTGATGCTTGGAATCAATTCAATAAGACTAGATTAAGGGACGGTGTAGAACGTCTTATTTAAAGAGACATATAGAGTCACATATTAGAAAAAAATCATATTTAAAGATCAAACATTTTTGGCTCCAAACCTTATAAAAGGGAAGAATATAATGAATACCACAAGTTATGACAACAACAAATCTTTGATAGCTACAATGATCATCGGTGATGAACATCCACTCAATATTATCAATACAAAAACTTTAGGATATTGCTCACCTTACTCTAACTAACCTTCAAGATCCTAACTTAGAATACTATAAAGAAAGATAGCAATGATTAAAATAAAGAAATATTGAAGACGTTAGCGGCTATTCATGGAAGGGTAGCCATCAGTTCATAAATGTGGATAACTAAAAATGAAAAGAAGGGTTATAAAGTGGTGACACAGTACATTGTCAATGACTAGACTCTATGCAGTCGACTACTTAGGTAATTTATATTCTTTAATATTATTGTAATTTATTTGTTGATTATAATGTAATTAATGTTTTTTCATATTTTTAAATGATTGGTTTATTTAAACGCCAACACCAAAAGCAAGTGAAAGGATAACTGTAGCACCCTAACTCTCATAGGGCATATTCATGAACAAACCATCAGTATTCAAGAACATACTCTATGAGGTGGCATGCTAGGGCAGTTAGTCGTTCATACTCAATTTAAAAATCTTAGATATATCACATGTATATCCAGAAAATCGATAATTGAACTTTAAGCCCATTTTACTCATAACAATCTCAGTTATAAATGTCACAAACCATGAACACATCATCATAAATTCTAGTGATCATCTAGGTCCAATACCAATACAAAAAGTGATTCATCAAACTATTATTACAAGAAAAATTCATTTGCACAATAAATAATGCTTCGGAATACAATGTTTAATACTAAAAATAACAGAAAACATATGCATATGCTAACTGATCCAGTCCTTTATTCACTTATTTCATATAAAACATTCAAAATAATTCAAACAATGCAATTCAATCATTTAAACATATATATCAATTGTATATGCAATGCTTATGAGGCTTACTTTCGATTATTACATTATTGTGACTAAGTGCCTATAACTGTCCCGTATCTATTGTGGATACCGGGCTTATTAATAATTGTCCCGTATCCGTTGGAGATATCGAGCTCATTATACATAGTGAGCATGTGACTCTTACTCACATTTTGAGATTTAATCTCTTTTTTGGTAGCTACTTTAGTTACAACTGCCATTATCTATTCATGCATTCATGTAATTAAATGCATTAAATCATATAAGATCAATTAGTCACTTTATTTCACTTTACACATTCACTTTCACATGTCATCGGACCTAAATCTAGCATTCAACAGTTATGTTAAGAATCACTTACTCCTTGCTCATTCACATTCAGTGAAGCACTTTCAATATGTTCACATTTATCAAACTCCTTGGACTATTAATGTTCATAATTAACATATTCAAATTCACATCAACAATAATTTAGTACACATGCTTAAAAAAACAATTAATTAAGAGAAGATCATTTAGGTCGACTCACAGTATGTTCCAGATTAGCACTTGCTTCCAAGATTTAGAAATGTCTGGATGCTAAGTTCTATCCTGTGTATCTACATCATGCAATACACACATTGCACACACATTACTAATTGCACAATCATATAAACATTCAGTCATACACATATGTATATGTGTTATATATAATGCATGCTCAATTTGACTATTTTAGGTACGTTTCCTTTATTCACATCTCATGATTTGAACTTAGGTTTACACCTCAATGAAACAAATTTATTCTAAGTTCATCACTCAATTATACACTAAGGTTCATATCTCAATACACGTAATTGTTATAATATTATCAATCAATCATTAACCAACGTTATTATAACATTATATGATCACACAATATTTAAACTCTCATTCATTCTTACTTGATACACATTACTCATCTCGTTACAATCATGTTAGCATTTCTAAGAACACTTTTATATCATTAACAACTCATAACTTCCAAATTGAGAAACATTTATATCAATTCAATCAATTCTTCAATTCTAATGTCAATCGACATCCTAAACTCATCAATCACTTAACCACTTACTTTAGCAACCATCTAAGTTCATTTCAAACCTTAATTAAGTCTAAAACACCAAGGTAGGGTAGGAAGACAATAGTGCACAATCGTGCTTATGCATGATCTTGCAACCATTTGACAATCCATATCTATCACGATCTTGCTTGTGCATGATCATGCAACTCCCTGATGATTCTTGTCTGTCACGATTGTGCATAACTTGTGCACGATTGTGCACTACCTGATGATCCCTTATTCAAGCGTCATTCCAGCTTTTTTTCAAAATAGATTAGGGTAATTTTTCATGGCTATTTTGACAAAGAAAATGAGGTATTTAGGCAATACATTCTTCTAAAACAATGTTCCCATATGTCTTAAGTTTCTTATGACATCAATTTCATGCAGTTTGGTTCAGTATTCCACAAGTTGTACCTAAAATACCACAGACTGTTCTCACATTGCGACAGCACACAGTATTCAACTTCAAGTCAAATTTTGAAACTCTTAAAGATAGAATTAAAATTCAATTACTGCATGAAAAATATAGCCATATGTCTCTAGTTTAATATAAAATTAAAATCATTCTATTTGGATGTCTACAGATCAAGGTATGGCTAAAATATAGATGCATATACAGTGGAACTGTTACAACTAACATATTCCAACCATTCTCTTTCAATTTTTCAGATTTAATTTAAAAGCCATAAAACCTCTACTTAATTAAAGAAACCAAATGCACGAATCATGGCGATAAGTCCTCCAAATGTGAGTATTATCTTCCATACATCACGATGCATCTTATTTCTTATACCACTTTAACTAAATGAATAAACCTTTATGTTTATTCTAGGTCCATAATAGTTGTAAGTCTCAAAATAAAAATGTGTACACCATAATGAGAAAAACTACTAATTAATAAGAGTTTCGTGAAAGTACATACATAATCACATAATGGAACCAAGTCCCATTCTAGCAACATGATCTTTAAAACTCTTTGGTGGCATGCCTTTTATTAAAGGATCGGCAATCATTAATTCAGTGCAAATGTGTTGAATAATCACTTCATTCTCTTTGACACGTTCCCTAATGGCCAATTACTTAATGTTGATGTGTTTACTTCAACTATCACTCTTATTGTTTTTTGGCCAAGAAAACTACAACTGAATTGTCATGGTACATTATTAATGGCTTAGAAATAGAATCCACAATTCTAAGCCCAAATATAAAACTCTTCAACTGTACACCATGTGATGTAGCCTCAAAACAAGAAACGAACTCAGCCTCCATGGTAGAAATAGCAGCCAAAGTCTGCTTTGAACTCCTCTAGGATATGGCTCCATTGCCAAACATAAATACATATCCAGATGTTGACTTTCGTGAATCAACATAACCAATAAAGTCCAAATATGAGTAGTCAACTACTTCAAGATTATCAGTTTGTCTATACATAAGCATGTAATCTTTGGTCCCTTGAAGGTACCTTATCACCTTTTTGGCAGCTCTCTAGTGATCTATACCTAGGTTACTCCGATATCTTCCCAATATTCCAACAACAAATGCAATGTCAAGTCTTGTATAAACCTGAGCATACATTAGGCTCCCTACTACAGAAGCATATGGAATATTTTTTTATTTGTTCCCTTTCAACCTCATTTTTCGAGCACTGGTTAAAATTAAACCTATCACCCTTCACAATAGGTGCTATATTCGGTGAACAATCTTTCATCCGAAATCTTTCTAGGACCTTACTGATATAGGTTTCTTGGGATATACCTAAATTTGAGATCTGTCCCTATGGATCTTAATGCCAATGACATAAGATGCCCCACCTATATTCTTCATATCAAAATTATTAAAAAGGAACTGTTTCACCTCATATAGCAAACCTTTGTCATTTGTAGCAAGTAAAATATCATCCACATATAGAACAAGGAAACAAATTTTACTCCCACTAACTTTCAGATATATGCATTAATCCATAATATTTTCTACAAAATCGTATGAAGAGATGATATCGTGGAATTTCAAATGCCATTGACAGAAGGCTTGTTTCAATCTATATATGGATTTCTTAAGCTTAAACACCAAATGCTCACTATCACTAGAGGAGAATCCTTCCGGTTGTTTCATATAAACTTCTTTCTCTAGGTCTCCATGTAGGAATGCTATTTTCACATCTATTTGATGTAGTTCCAGATCAAAATGGGCAACCAATGCCATAATAACTCGCAAGGAATCTTTTTTAGATACAGGAGAAAAGGTCTCTATGTAATCGATTCCTTCTTATTGAGTAAATCCTTTGATAACAAGTCTAGCTTTATATCTTTCAACATTGCCTAATGAGTCCTTTTTGGTCTTAAAGACCCATTTACATCCAGTGGCCTTTGCACCATTAGGCAAATTGACAAGATCCCAGACTTTGTTACATGTCATAGAATTCATCTCATCTACCATAACATTGTACCACAATTGAGATTCATTACAACTTATGGCTTGTGAAAACGTTTTAGGGTCATTTTCGGCTCCGATGTTATAGTCAGCTTCTTGTAAATGCATAATGTAATCACTACATATTGATGATTTCCTATCTCTAGTTGATCTTCTTAATATTGTATTAGCGCCCTCCTAAGGAGGAGCTTGTACAACTTGTTGCTCAACAACCTGTGGTGATTGCTGAACAATCGGATCTACTAGATTGTCATCAG
>JANSVB020000458.1:4617214-4630130 GCA_025504935.2 Erythroxylum haughtii
GGATAAGGCTATAGTAAGACATTGTTCAGTCCATCCTATAAACATTTCAAGGAATTAAAAGGCCTCAATGTCTCTCTCTCTCTATCTCTCTCTCTCACACACACACATAAGCAAAATATCAAACATATTTCATCTCTTTATTTTATAATACTATATATGTATACTTATATATTTCAATTAGTTAGAGAACTTAATTATGTTGAACAATTATTTCACCAAAAAATTATGAATTTTTATAATAATATAAATCATCATCACTGAAATTTTGATAAAAATATTTAAAAATAAATTTGTGTAATTTTATTAGGGATGAAAATTTGAAAAATCATAAAAATGAAAAACATGTTCAATTTTATTAAATTTTGCACCTTGACAAGTATTATGAACATAATGACGAAATTTATTTAAATATTGTTAAGTCCTACCATTATAGTTAGGAATGACAATGAGAGTCAGGTTCAATTGGGACAAACTTGAAACTTACTCCAAATACTCCAAAACAACTTCATTTTACTGTAACTTATCAAAATGATATCATTTTAGTATAATTGACCAAAAAGACATCATTTTGATATTGAGTTTCTAAAATATACAAATCAAAATGATATCATTTCAAATAATTAAGCTAAAATTACATCACTTTAGGGGAGGAGTTCAAGTTGACCCCTAAGCTCGAGCTTAGTTTGAAACCTATTCAACTTCAATTTGAACTAAAATATGAGCAATTCCAGTTTGATTTGTGAACTTTGGTTCAAGTAGGATTAGATCAAACTATCATCCCTAATCACAATATTATAATATGAAATATATATATATATATGAATTTTTTTTCATAAGTTCATGATAAGTAATGTTACGAAATGAAAGTTATGATATATTTGACAAATTATTAAAAGGCTATGATATTTGAAAAAACTTATCCTATATATATTTGCCCATGTGTAAGAATAATATATTTGCCCATGTATAAGAATAATGAAATTTACTTATAGTTATATATTAGTTTTTTAATTAGTAAATTATTTGAAGCCTATATCAAAATATCTATCTTGAATTATCTTATATAATGAATTTTTAATTAAGAATATTAAAATATTGTTCTTAGATATTAATGATTTTTCAGATTCACTCCAAATTATTATTATTTATTTCACGCCTCCTCAGATAAGCTCTTTCTATTGGATCTTACCAATGCTAACTGATTTTGAATGGAGTTATTTGATATTCTCAAATAGATTCTAAGTACGAGGTTAAGGCTATTATGTCCAAATCGACACTAGTTGTATCGCTGATTCTTAAATGAGTTTTATAAGTGTGTTAAAGGAGAAGCTAATAAGTATCTTTTTTGCTTCATGCTATTCTTTCACTCTACTTTTACCAATTGTTTGTTTCTATTTCATATTCTATTTTTAAGCTATCTACTAAAAATTTGTGCTTTTACTTTCACAAAAGTTGCAGCATTTTGCTTTAACTTCTATTTTGTTGGCTTATGTAAATGTTCAATTGGTTATGCTGACGTGACACCGTATATTGTTAATTAAACGATGTATTAGCTTTGTAATAAATTAAAATTTTTAATATGTTTAGCAATTCTGATTAGTATTGAAAAATTAAATAAAATTTATAATTTATTTTAAAATATTATCATTAATGTAATAATTATAAGAGATATTTAAAATTTGTAGAACAACCTAATGTCATTTTTTTATTAATTATATTAACAGACAATATAAATAGTGAAAAAATAATTTCAAATAATATAAAACAGATATATTCATTTGAATTTATATTGCATTACTTTATTTAATTTTAAGAATATTAAAGATGCATATTAAGGAAAATATTTATTATTTTGAATTCAAAAATCTTAAAAATATTGTAAATATTTAATTTTTTTAAAAATAGGTTTAGACATATGCCCTTAATCGTGTATTCATCTTTTTCACTAACTTTACTTGTGAAAATAATATCAAATTAAAACATTTTTATAATAAGATGTAAGCTAATCATTTTCATTAAGCACTATTTTTTAGAGTGTTAAAGCTCTAATATATACATATATGTATACGTATGTATATATACATACATACATATATATATATATATATATTATATTTAATGACAAAGTATACATAAAAGTCTAGAACTTACTTTGCAAATATTATTTTTTTAGTGCACAATAAATGAATTCAGAACTATATGTAATGGTCTAAAAATTACCCTAAAATATTATTTTTTAGTGTACAATAACTAAAAAATATATAATTACATATTTCGAAAAATTATTTAATAAGTCAATACCTAAAAATTCCTAAGATTTAAGAGAATTCATACCTAGAATATTTTAATAAAATAATTAAGTGAACATTAATTAATTATTGTAATTAATATAAATTATTCATGTGCATCAATAACTGGTGTATAAGTGACCTTCATAATATGCGAAGGTATTTTAGTTTATGATGCCACATGTGTTTATGACCTTCATAATAGCTACGGAAGGTCCACTGGTAGGTAGCCTACGGCTAGTAGGTAGACTAAAGGGCTATGTTTATTTTTAACTCCAAGTAATATTTTTAATAAAAAGAAAAATTATTTATAATAAAATAAAATGTAAGTAAATATAATGTTAAAATTTTGTTATTTAAGAAGGATAAAAAAGTTCATAATATAATATAATAAAATATTATTTAAAAAAATTAATAATATAATATTATAAAATATTATTTATTATTTTATATTCCATTGTTTAACAAGATAAAATAAGATAAAATATAAAACTTCTCCTTCAATCTTATTTCATTTTATTATACATCTCGTTTTAAATAATATAATAATATTATATTCTTTCCAACTCTATTAACACTAATAAAATATATCATTGCGGATAATACGAGCCCAAAAATTTATGGTTAATCCAACATGTTAGGTAGCTGAGGTCTTGAAGTCACACGTGTACCAAATTATCAGAAGTGCATCACCGTTCATTTTTTCTGGGAGTTTCAACATATCAAAACAAGCTTTCTCCCCATGGATTCATCAGATGTTACCTCCGACGACGACCCGGTGACCCCCGCCGGCAGGCTATTCCTCCGGCCTGAAATGAACACAATAATCCATTGTGCAATTGGGGTTAAAAATCGCTTAGACTTGGACACCGTAAAGTCATTAGTCAGTAACTCTCTCATGGTGAAGCACCCTAGGTTTTGTAGTCTACTGGTTCGTGACAGAAACGGAGTCGAGCACTGGAGAAGAACTCAGATTGATATCGACCGTCACATCATTGTAGTCGATCCCACCACCAAAGACACCGCCGAAAACGACGGCGACCACCACCTTGGCTGTTCTTTAGACAAAAACGATGTCGCGGAGAGAATAATTAATGAGTACTTAGCTGATTTATCGGTAAGCACTCCACTTAGTGCAGACAAGCCCTTGTGGGAACTCCACGTACTGTTGAACCAAAATTGCGCCGTTTTCAGGATTCATCACGCTCTCGGGGATGGGATTTCGTTGATGTCGATGCTGCTGGCAAACTGCCGGAAAGCGGAGGACCCCACGACGGTGCCTTCAATGATGACAGGTGGCCGGAGGGTGAGAGGGAGTGTGAATGGTTGGATGAGGGTTTTTTTGAGTTTTGTGAAGACGGTATGGTTGAGTTTTGTCTTTTGTTTGGAGTTCTCTTTGAGGGGCTTGTGGGTTCGGGACCGGAATACGGTGATTAGCGGCGGCTCTGGGGTGGAGCTTTGGCCCAGAAAGCTAGCCACTGCTAAGCTTTTGGTTGAAGACATGAAAGTAGTGAAGAGGGCAGTCGCTAATGCGGTAAGTTATGAAAGAATTGTAGACAAGGTCTAGATTGGGACAGATTCATGGGTTATTTTGGGTCAAGTGGTGGAATACAATTGGCTACCGTGTTTGAAAATTTTGTTTGATTTGGTAAACTACTTACATGCCGACAAATGTCACACGTCCAGGTTTTTAGTGATCCGAGTAATTTTAGACCATCAAATTGGCTGTCCTCATTACAATAATCCTTGTCGTCTCAAAGCATTCTCTTTCAGTTTAGTCTTCTTATCAAGCAAAATAACGGAAAAGAGTCCATTTCATCCAATTACGGCCGCACTAACAAGAAAGATACAAGAATTTGTTTTCAACAGCAAGTTGGTTTTGTTTGTAATTTTTTCACGATCATTTTGAATGATGAAATCGGTTTTGTTTCTGTTTTTTGTACAATAAAAGTACATAAATCATCCTTCACTCCTTTTACCAATGATGATATTAAATTAGCTTATCTTACTCTTTGAGATTGTCTCTTCCTAAATCTGCAGACCATTAATGATGTTCTTTTTGGGGTGATATCTTCTGGGCTCTCAAGATACTTGGATCACCGATCTCCCAATGGTAATCCCAATTTCCTAATTCTGAAATCTGAATTTCCATTTCCAGTCTCTCCTAATGTTAAGTCTCTATTATTGTCAGCTCTGCAAGATGGCCTACGATTAACTGGAGTGGCGATGGTCAATTTAAGAGAACAACAAGATTTGCAGGTTGGTACTGGTATTAATTTTTCATCATCCTGCAAATGTCGATCCTATGTTTAGATGGAAAACGACAACTTGGTCTGAACAGGATATGACTGAATTGATGAAAAACAATTCAAGCTCGCGGTGGGGGAACAGGTTTGGAATACTTCAGCTACCTGCTTATTACCACAAAGGTGGTGTAGATCCTCTACAGTACGTGACGAGAGCCAAGAAGATGATAGACAGGAAGAAATCAAGCTTAGAGGCGCACTTTTCCTACTCTGTCGGGTACCTAATAATGTCCTTGCTTGGACCGAAGGTGAAATCTACAGAAAACAGAAATATTTGGAGCTATATCTTTGTAGCAAGTTGGAGACTAATATAATGTAGACTGGTTCTTGCAGGCAGCTTCTTGTCTTAATTACCGTGTAATTTGTAATACCTCATTTACAATCTCGAATTTGGTCGGACCTAAAGAGGAGATCACTGTAGGAGACAACCCGGTTACATTCTTAAGGGTCAACACATCCACCATACCCCATGTAAAGACGCTAAACTCTCTGACATTCCAGGAAAAGGGCTATCTGAATTGAAATTTTATTACTTTTTTTATGTTTGCTGGTGGATAAAATAGGCTCTAACAATGCACATGGTGAGTTATGCTGGGAGAGCTGACATGCAAATCCTGGTGGCAAAGGACATCATACCTGATCCTGAATTTCTTGCTAAATGCTTCGAAGGTGCTTTGCTAGAAATGAAGGAAGCTGCTACTGCTTCTGTATGAAAAGTATTCACCCATTCAAAGATTTTATTGGACGACCAATTCAGTTATACAAGTAGATATACCAGAAAGCTGAAGAATTTTCTATCGCTGAAATTCCAATCTTATGATACTCAGCATAGAAATTAATATCTCTGAGAATAGGCAGTAAATAACGAGATCACCGTATTCTGAATAAGGGATACTGAGCATAGAAATAGAGAAGAAGACAGGGTTGTTTGTTTTTTGTTGGGAAAAAAAAAGGATATATCTTATTTTCCAAACAAAAAAAAGATTAAATGCAGCTGTTGTATGTCTATTTCTCTACGGATACGCCGTCGGTTAGCATTGAATGTCTGGGCAGGGATGACATATTTTGTATTTATATCTCAAATAATAGACGAACTCAAGGTAGTTATTTAGATCTTGATAACAGTTCAATTTTGTTGTCAATAATGCATTGAGAATTGGCGGCGTTAATTAGTGGGCGAGGACACATTTCTTGCACACTCTACAACCTACACACAAGGACGGGACATATTCGTTGACATTAACACTTTTCACGTGTGGCTTCGGACTTTTCTGGTCCATTTTTTTCCTATGCAATGTGGTGTATGCTATGATGCGATTCAGAATTTATTTATTACTAACTTTGCGAAACATTTAGGTTACATGTTGTTATCTGTACTTTAGTAATTAAAAAACAATCTTAATTTTTTTTATAGTTTTTAATTTTAAAATTTTCATTCTTCATTCTTATATTAAAAATAATAGTAAAATAAAAGTGATATAAAAATCATATATAAACTAATCAAACCGTGTTATACGATGACTTAACTTAGCTTTTAAAATATAACACAAACTAATTAAATTTAACTCAAATTAATAATTTAATATAACTAAATTGTTAGTTTGAATCAATTTTAATTAATATGTGTTGGGATAATGGCCCAAGCCTTCAAGATTTCTACTTTATGTAGATTTCTACTTTGTATAGATTCCTACTCTATCTAGGCTTTTCTTTCATTTTTTGACATTATTTTCAAATTCTTACTTTTTGTAGGTTTCCTATCCTAAGGTTATATTACTATATAAGACCCCCTTGGGGTCCTTTGTAACATAGTATTGATGTGCTCTTCATTAGTCATAATGTTTGTGTGTGAGAGAGAAAAAACACTTGTAATATTTTCTTTCTTTGACATAGTGTATATTTTCGAGCTCTCTTTGTTTCGTGCATTTTTCTCTCGACACTCAATTTTCTCATGTAAAAATTATGCGTCATACTATTTTTTTCTTTATTTATTTGATTGATTCCATTGTTTCCGCGACTACTAACATAACAAACTGGTATCAAAGCGAGGTTTTTTTTTGTCAATCAAGTTTTGTCGCCATGTCTCCTTCAACCAAATTTGACATCAACAAGTTTGATAGAAAAATTAGCCTATTTGAAGGTCCGGGAGCAAGTAGTTCTCATAAAACATGGATTGAAGAAAGCTTTGTTTGGCAAGATAAAGAACCCCACCAATATGTCAAAGGAGGATTGGGAAGAGTTGGATTAAAAAGCCTTATCCACTATTCAGTTGTGCTTGACGTGTGAAGTGCTCCAGAAGTAGTCCATGAGACAACTACTGCAGCACTCTAGTTGAAATTGGAATCCCTTTATATGATGAAGAGTCTAGCTAACAAACTTTGTCTCAAAAAACATCTCTTTACCCTTAAAATGTTCGAAGGTACAACCGTTTCATCTCATCTTGACAAGTTTAATTCCATTGTTATTGATTTAGAAAATCTTGATGATAAATTGATGATGAGGAGAAGCAGTGCTTCTTGTTATTTCACTACCTCATTTGTATAAGCACTTTAAAGAAATCATGCTTTATGGTAACCGCGACTCTCTCTTTAGAAGAAGCTAAATCTACTTTGTTGTCTAAAGAAAATTTTGATGCTTCCATTGAGAAGGAGGTTAAGGGTTTAACAATTAAAGGTAGAACTTTTGAGAAGGGATAGAGCAGTAAGAGCCATAAGAAATCTAAATCTAATTTTAGAGGAAAATATGCCAATATTGCATATAAATATTGCAAGAAACTAGGACACAAGGTCTCAGACTGTTATAAATTGAAAAATAAAAAAAGAAGATAAAAACAAGGGTAATCAATATGATTCTATCCTTGAGGCTGTTATAGTTTATTCTAATTCAATAAGTGATGTTCTTTTAGTTGTTTAAGGTAAACAATAATCCAAAGATGAATAGATCCTAGACTACGATTATACTTTTCATATGTGTCCTCACAAGGATTGGTTTGCCACCTGTGAAACTGCTAAGGGTGTTGTCTTCATAGGTAGTAATGCACATTGTGATGTGATGGGGAAAGGTATAATTAATATTAAAACTCATGATGGTATTGTTAAAAACCTCTCTAATGTTCGTCACATTCCTGATTTGAAAAGCAACCTTATTTCAATTGGTACACTTGAGTCTCTTGGATGTAGGTACTCCTTTGAAGGTAGAGTCATGAAGGCATCTTAAGGTAATCTTGTAATTTTTAAAAGGAAAAGACACGATGCTCTTTATATGTTGCAGGACTCTACTGTTATTGGTACTACCGATGTTGCCTCATCTAAGTCTCAAAAAGATGCCACCAAGTTGTGGCGTTACCACCTAAGCCATAGGGGTGAGAAAGGTATGCAAATCTTATGTAAGGGGGTTTATTGAGCCATAGATCAGGTAATATGGAGTTCTGTGAACATTGTGTCTTCAGTAAACAAACTAAAGTGAGTTTCTCTTCTATGGGGATTCACAGAACCAAAGGTACTCTATATTATATTCATTATAATCTATGGGGTCCCTCTCTTGTTGCTTCTCGAGGCAATAGAAGGTATATGTTAACTATTATTGATGATTTCTCCAGTAAGGTTTGGGTGTTTTTCTTAAAGAAGAAGAATTAAGTTTTTCCCAAGTTTAAGGAGAGGATAACCCTGATCAAGAACAAAACATGTGAGAAAATTAAGCGGTTGAGAACTGACAATGGTCTTAAGTTATATGAAGATGCTTTTGATGACCTATGCAAGAAGGAAGGCATCGCTAGATACCACACTTTGGTTGGTAAGCCTCAGCAAAACGGAGTTGCTGAGCATATGAACATGACTTTATTGGAGAAAGTTTGATGCATACTTTCTCATGCTAAGTTGGGATGTGAGTTTTGGACTGAGGCGACTACTACTACATGCTATCTTATCAATCATTCTCCACATCGTTCTTTGGACAGAAAAATCTCTAAAGAAATTTGGTCAGGTAACCATGTTGATTATTCTAATCTTAGTGCTTTTAGGTGTCATGTTTATATTCATGTTAATGAGGGCAAGTTAGAGCCCCGAGCTATTAAATATGTCTTCTTAGGTTTTGGGGAAGGGGTTAAAGGTTATTGTTTTTGTTGTCCTGACCCTAAATATCGAAAGATTTATCATAGTTGTGATGTAACATTTCATAAAGATGTTATATTTTCTACTGGGCAAGATCTTGTGTTGTATTCTCCTTGCGCAGATGATCAGGCTAGTACAAGGGAGAAGGTAGAGTTCGTCATCCCTGCTACTCCCCCGAAAGAGACAATCCCACTTACTTCTGAGTCTCAGGAAACTCAGACCAATGTCATTGTATAAGTTGATACATTTCCAGTGTAACCTGATTATGTGTTGGTCTGAGATCGCTCTAAGAGACAGACCTAGTTGCAGCGAGATTGAGGGACTATGATTGTGATCTCTTTGTTTATGCTTTAGTTACTATATAGGAAGTTGACACTTATTCTGAGCTACAGAATTATTCTGAGGCTATTGATAGTCCAGATGTTGGGAATTGGATTGGTTTTATGCAGTAAGAAATTGAAAGTCTTCATAAGAACGAAACTTGGGAATTAGTGAAGCTTCCTAAGGGTAAGAATGCTAATAGTTGCAAGTGGACTTATAAGCTCAAAGAGGGCATCCCCGGTGTTGAAAGCAAAAGATATAAGGCTCAATTTGTTATACGTGGTTTTGATCAACGTGAAGGAGTTGATTTCAATGAGGTATTCTCTCTCGTTGTTCATCATGCCTCTATGCACGTACTATCATCTCTTACTGCTTTTCATGACTTAGATCTTGAGCAAACGGATGTGAAAATTGCATTCTTGCATGGTAATCTTGAACAAGAAATTTACATCCATCAACTCAAGCGTTTTGTGGTTCAACGAAAGGAGGATCATGTTTGTCATTTTAAAATATCTTTGTATGGTCTCAAGTAATCTCTAAGACTATATGACTCTTTATGATTGGCAAGGCTACTTTAAAGTAGCTATGATAATTGTGTGTATTTGTAAAAGTTCACTGATGGTTCTTTCATCTATCTTTTGCTTTATGTTGATGACATGTTGATTATCGTAGTAAGGCTCTTGCTGATAAGTTGAAGGCTTACTTATCAGTGAATTTGATATGTAAAACTTGGATGTTGCTAAGAAGATTCTTGGGATGGAGATTATTTGAGATCATCAAGCAGGTAAACTTATGCTCTTTCAAAAGAAATATATTTAGAAGATGCTTGACAAGTTCAATGTAACTCACTGTAAGCCCATTATTACTCTATTGGGTGCACATTTTAAATTATCTACTAAACAATGCCCATCTACTAATGAAGCTAAGGAATGTACATCTCACGTTCCATACTCCAGTGCTGTTGGTAGTTTGATGTATGCTATAGTATGTAACCGGCCAGATTTGGCCTATGTTGTTAGTGTTGTATCTAGGTACATGCGTAATCCTATTAAGGAGCACTAGGAAGGTGTGAAGTGGATCCTTCGCTACTTGAAGGGTTTTAGTGAGCTTAGTTTGGTCTTCAACAAATGTCATTCTGATTTTGGTGTTATAGTTGGCTATGTTGATGCCGACTATGGTGGTGACTATGATCGGAGAAGGTCACTTTTATCCTATGTTTTTACTCTTTATGGTTCAACTATTAGTTGGTATTCTTCTCTACAGTTCATTGCAATATTATCAACCACTGAAGCGGAGTATATCACTACTAACGAAGAAGTGAAAGAAGTTATTTGGCTTGGTTTAGTGAAAGAGCTTGGTCTACAACAAGATGTCTTTGTTGTCTTTTGTGATAGTTAAAGTGTAGAAATAGTAAGTATCACTTTAAGACTAAGCATATTGATGTTCGACGCTACTTCGTTCAGGATATTATTGAAGCAGGTAAAGTTATTGTTGAGATTGTTCACAATACTGAGCACCCTGTTGACATGTTAACCAAGCCACCATTTATTGCTAAGTTCAAGCATTGCCTAGACTTAGCCGATATTCTTGATACTTGAACACCCTTTGGGGTTTACGACGAAGAAAGTTCCTACTTTCGGTGTTGTGTCAAGCTGGAGATTTGTTGGGATAATGACCCAAGCCATCAAGACTTCTACTTTATGTAGATTCCTATTTTGTGTAGATTTTTCTTTCTTTATTTCACACTATTTCAAATTCCTACTCTATATAAGATTTTTACCATAAGATTATGCTACTACAAAAACACCCCTTGGGGGTCATTTGGAACATCATATTGGTGTCCTCTTTATTAATCATAGGGTTTGTGTGAGAGAGAAAACACTTATAATTTTTCTTCTTGACATAGTGCATATTTTCAGGCTCTCTTCGTCCTATGGATTTTTCTCCCGACACTCGGGTTTTTTACGTAAAAATTATATGTATGATTCTACTGTTTTTCCTTATTTACTTGATTGATTCCATTGTTTCCACGACTACTATCACAAGTTTTTTACTTTACTGGTGTTTAATTAAATCCATCAAATATAATTTTTAAATTATAAACAAGGTTTTGCTTAAAGAGACAGTTGATTTTTATTTAAAAGAAAAAAGTGAGACCAATTGTAAAATACTGACAAATATTTTTTAATTTGACAAATAATTTATGAATAATTATGAAAATTTGTTGGGTAAGTATCCCATAAATTATGAATTTATTAAGTAACAAATCCTAAATTCCATTTAAGTAAAAAGATGAAATTACACATTTATTTTGACATCGATGCATAAATTATTTAATAAATTTTAAATTAAAATTATTTTACAAATTTATTGTAAAATTTAACATATTTTTCACTTCTATTCAATTAATTTCTTCAAAGTTGATGTAAATCATATATTTTTACTATAATTCAAAATTACTATTATAAATGATAATTTTGGTTCGATTCGATCTAGATTAAAATTAACAAGCCAGAATTCGAATAAGTCAAGTTTAATTTTAATTAATTATATTAAAATGACATTATCTTGAAACAACTTAAACTCATACCACCTGTAGAAAAAATCAAATTAAACAAAATTAACCATAAATTCAACTTGACCTAATTTATTATTATCCCTATCCATTAACCTAAAATATGCAAGAAGGAAGGCATCGCTAGACACCACACTTTGGTTGGTAAACCTCAGCAAAATGGAGTTGCTGAGCGTATGAACAAGACTTTAATGGGGAAAGTTTGATGCATGCTTTCTCATGGTAAGTTGGGATGTGAGTTTTAGACTGAGGTGGCTACTACTGCATATTATCTTATTAATCATTCTCCACATCGTTCTCTCGATAGAAAAATCCCAAAAGAAGTTTTGGTTAGGTAACCTTGTTGATTGTTATAATCTTTGTACTTTTGGGTGTCCTGTTTATGTTTATGTTAATGAGAGCAAGTTAGAGCCCTGTGCTGTTAAATGTGTCTTCTTAGGTTTCGAGGAAGGGGTTAAAGGTTATCATTTTATTGTCCTACCCCTAAATATTGTAAGATTTATCATAGTCTTGATGTAACATTTCATAATATGCTATATTTTCTACTAGGCAAGATCTTGTGTTGTATTCTCCTTTCGCAGATGATCAGGCTAGTACAAGGGAGAAGGTAGTGTTCGTCATCCTTGCTACTCCCCCTAAGGAGACAGTTTCACTTGCTTTTGAATCTCAGGACACTCATACCGATGCCATTGTATAAGTTGATACATTGCCAGTGCAACCTGATTTTATGTTGGCTCGGGATCGTTTTAAGAGACAGACTAGTTACCAATGAGATTGAAGGACTGTGATTGTGATCTCTTTGCTTATGCTTTAGTTGCTGCACAGGAAGTTGACACTTATTATGAGGCTAAAAATTATTCTGAGGCTATTGCTAGTGCAGATGTTGGGAATTGGATTGGTGTTTTACAGTAAAAAATCAAAAGTCTTTATAAGAACGAAACTTTGGAATTAGTGAAGCTTCCTAAGGGTAAGCATGCTATTAGTTGCAAGTGGACTTATAAGCTCAATGAGGGCATCCCCGATGTTGAAAGCAAGAGATATAAGGCTCTATTTGTTATACGTGGTTTTGATCAACGTGAAGGAGTTGATTTCAAAGACGTATTCTCTCTCGGTTCGTCATACCTCTATTCACATACTATTATCTCTTGTGCTCTTAATGACTTGGAGCTTAAGCAAATGGATGTGAAAACTACATTCTTCCATGGTAATCTTGAATAAGAAATTTACATCCATCAACTTGAGGTGTAGCGCCCCCTCATCGTAGGGTACACATCGGGACGCCCGAAGGTCATTCCGACACGTATCCCACGATAAAGG
>JANSVB020000458.1:4649739-4665289 GCA_025504935.2 Erythroxylum haughtii
CCACAACCATATCCACCACACTTGAAAATGAACTCTACTCTGTTGCTCATACAGAGAACCCAGGAGCTGTGCTAGTTACTGCCTCTTTCAACGGGAATAACGACATTACTTGGAGCAAATCAATGACCATAGCTCTGTGTGCCAAAGATAAGCTTTCCTTCATCGACGGATCCTGCACCATGCCTATAGAAGATGCGATTTTATCAGCAAAATAGAAAAGAGCAGATAGCATGGTAAAATCATGGATTCTCAATGCCATGGTTAAAGAACTGAGTGATGCTTTCCTCTCTTTTTCTACAGCTAGAGAGCTATGGGTGGAACTGCAAGAAAGGTTTGGAGAAGCTAATGGACCACTGTTTTATCAGATAGAAAGGGAAATAAGTTCCCTAAAACAAGGTACTCTAACGGTTTCTGCTTATTACACTAAACTGAAGAAATTATGGGATGACTTGTTTAGCTTAAACCCTACTCCTATGTGCACTTGTGATGCATCAAAAATCATTACTGCCAAAGAAAACACTCATAAACTTGTGCAATTTTTTTATGGGACTTAATGAAGAGTTTGAGCATGTGGTGATTCAAATCATGCTAATGGAGCCACTACCTACTGCAAACAAGGCTTTTTCTATGTTACAGACCGTAGAAAGACAACGAGTGGTTAACTCCACTACAGACAATACTCCAAACATGGCTATGCTGGCCAAACAGTCAAACAACTGGAGGAAAAGTGGAAAAACTAATGGCACCAACACTGGCAAAGGATTCTACCCTAAGAAAGAGGATAAATATTGTGAGAAATGTAAAAAAACAGGGCATACCTTGGAGACGTGTTTCAAAATTCATGGGACCCCTGACTGGTATAAGGAGCTTACTGCACAAAGAGAAAAGGGAAGAGCAAACTTGGCACACATGGTGGACAGCCCTGCAGAAATCATACAACAACCGAATGAGGAAAAGTCACAAAATGGAGGAATCTCTTCTAATCTAGCAAATTTCATTCAACAAGAGATAAGTAAGGCAATCAAGGGGAAAACCACTGGAGAGGTAAAATATTCAGGATATCCGAATTGTGTAGGTAATACTACACACTCAGTAAACATGGCTTCTAGTCACCCTAACTCTTGGCTTATTGATTCGGGTGCCTCTACACATATGACAACTGATCTGAATCTTTGCACTGAGTATGTAGCCAATAATGATGTTTATGATCATGTGACTCTTCCCGATGGAACAAAGCAAGAAATTGCACACATTGGACATGCACAACTTGGAGACACAATTACCCTTAAAGAAATCTTACACATGCCCAATTTCTTCAAAAACTTGTTATCAGTCCGACGATGAGGAGGAGGAGGACG
The DNA here is from genome assembly GCA_025504935.2 of Erythroxylum haughtii. NCBI lineage: Eukaryota > Viridiplantae > Streptophyta > Magnoliopsida > Malpighiales > Erythroxylaceae > Erythroxylum > Erythroxylum haughtii. The sequence continues at coordinate 4,651,098 of JANSVB020000458.1, forward strand.
TGTGCAGGATCTGCCGGAATCCGGGGGAAGACGAGAATCCGTTGAGGTATCCATGTGCGTGTAGCGGGAGTATCAAGTTTGTTCATCAAGATTGCCTCCTCCAGTGGCTTAATCACAGCAACGCTCGTCAATGCGAGGTCTCGCTGGTTATATTATTTGATTTAGGATTTGAAGAGATTCCAATTCGCTCTCTCTTTTTTTTTTTATTTGCGTTTCTGTTATTATCTTAGCAAATTAAATTGTGGTTTGATGTGATCCTGTCACAAAAAAATTGTGAGGATTTTGCGTTTCTTTTACATGTACTTTGGCTTATATTTGAGTGTTTGGTAGAGGATTTTTAGTGGAGTTTCATCTAATTTTGATTCATGAAGACCTATTCAAAACTTGTGCAATTTGCATGTGCCAACAATAAACATGCTCTGGATATGTTCGGCTCACTGAAAATTTAAGTATAAAGATCATAGTTTAGGAATGAACGGTTGTAGGATACAAGTTGTCATGCGTGCCATTTTTTACCTCACTGGATAAAGCACAATAACAAAACCTATTTGCTCTGGAACTTGCTTGATTTAGTTTTAAATGCTTTACAGGTTTGCAAACATGCGTTTTCTTTCTCACCTGTTTATGCTGAGAATGCCCCTGCAAGGCTTCCTTTTCAGGAGTTTGTAGTTGGGATGGCAATGAAGGCTTGCCATGTTCTGCAATTCTTTTTGCGCCTGAGTTTTGTGCTCTCTGTTTGGCTCCTTATTATACCATTTATAACATTTTGGATATGGCGTCTGGCTTTCATAAGGAGTTTTGGCGACGCTCATAGGTTATTCTTAAGTCACATCTCTACTACAGTTATCCTCACTGATTGTCTACATGGGTTCCTACTCTCGGCAAGCATTGTTTTCATTTTTCTTGGTGCAACTTCTCTGAGAGATTATTTTAGACACTTGAGAGAGCTTGGAGGACAGGATGCTGAGAGAGAAGATGAAGGAGACAGAAATGGTGCCCATGCTGCAAGGCGATTGCCAGCACAAGGCAATAGGAATTTTGCTGGCGAAGCAAATGCTGATGATGCTATGGGAGCACAAGGAATGGCTGGAGCTGGTCAAATCATCCGAAGGAATGCAGAAAATGTTGCTGCACGGTGGGAGATGCAGGCAGCTCGTCTTGAAGCTCATGTTGAACAGATGTTTGATGGTCTAGATGATGCTGATGGTGCAGAGGATGTGCCCTTTGATGAGCTTGTTGGCATGCAGGGGCCTGTTTTCCATTTGGTCGAAAATGCATTTACTGTAAGTACAATTTGTTCTTTTGATGTCTTTTGTTGTTACCTTCTGCTTAACCATTAATATGTCTATTTTGTTGGTGTCTGAAATTGTCACTGTTTATTTTGCATGTATTTGCGTTACTTATTTTTCATATTTATATGAATATTATATCTTGGTACTTTTATGTACTTCTTAAGTGATTGCACATCTATATCAAATTTCATAAAATGTTTTGAGGAAATAAGATGATAGGTTAAACAATTGAGAATTCCATTTTATTCTATTGGGGAGTTCTTATCAATCATGGTTTTCTTGCTTTGCAGGTTCTGGCAAGCAACATGATATTCCTGGGTGTTGTGATCTTTGTACCATTTTCTCTAGGGCGGATTATACTATATTATATATCTTGGCTTTTCTTTTCTGCAAGTGGTCCTGTGCTGTCAACTGTTATGCCACTTACAGATACTGCCCTTTCCTTAGCAAACATCACATTGAAAAATGCCCTAACTGCTGTCACAAATTTAACGTCTGAAGGACAGGATGGACTACTAGGCCAGGTTGTAGATGTTATAAAAGTAAATGCAAGTGGAATGCACGAGGCCTCAAGCAATATAAGCTCTACACGTGCTACAGATCTCTTGAATGTAGCAATTATTGGCACATCACGACTTTCTGATGTTGCAACTCTTGCTATTGGATATATGTTCATATTCTCCCTAGTCTTCTTCTACCTTGGAATTGTTGCTTTGATTCGATACACTAGAGGTGAGCCTTTGACCATGGGAAGGTTTTATGGTATTGCTTCTATAACAGAGACAGTTCCATCTTTGTTGAGGCAGTTCTTGGCGGCAATGAGGCATTTGATGACTATGATTAAGGTTGCCTTCCTTCTGGTGATTGAACTTGGGGTGTTCCCTTTAATGTGTGGATGGTGGCTGGATGTTTGTACCATCCTTATGTTTGGAAAAACTATGGCGCAAAGAGTTCAGTTCTTCTCAATCTCTCCTTTAGCCAGCTCACTGGTTCATTGGGTTGTTGGAATTGTTTATATGCTACAAATAAGCATCTTTGTCAGCCTACTTCGTGGGGTATTATTCTTAAACTCCTTGGCCATGGTGTTTCATAGAATCTATACATTCTTTGATTCTACTAGTTTGACAATCTCTGCTGCTTGTAGGTCCTCCGTAATGGAGTTCTGTATTTTCTTCGAGATCCAGCTGATCCTAACTACAATCCATTCCGTGATTTAATTGATGATCCTGTGCACAAGCATGCCCGCAGGGTTCTGCTATCTGTTGCAGTTTATGGAAGCTTAATTGTGATGCTGGTATTCTTACCTGTCAAACTTGCTATGCGAATGGCACCCTTAATTTTCCCATTGGACATCTCGTAAGCTTGGTTTCATTCACGATTTTTTGCCATCTGGTGTTAATGAGATGATTTGTTGTCATAGTTTGATGATTTATTGTCATAGTTTGTTAACATGCATGGTTATTTTTTCTTTCAGGGTATCTGATCCATTCACAGAAATTCCAGCTGACATGCTTCTTTTCCAAATCTGCATTCCATTTGCCATTGAGCATTTCAAGCTGCGGACCACAATCAAGTCCCTTCTTCGCTACTGGTTTACAGCAGTTGGATGGGGACTTGGTTTAACTGATTTCTTACTTCCTAGACCTGAGGACAGTGGCGGCCAGGACATCGCTAATGGTGAGCCAGGAAGGCAGGACAGACCACCAGCTGTACAACATGGTGGACAAGATAGGGAACTAGTAGCACTTGCAACCGGTGATAATCCTAACATAGATTTTCTCACAGCTGGAGGTTCTAATGCTGCAGAGGAGTATGATACTGATGAACAGTTAGACTCGGAGTATGTTTTCAAATAATAAGTCCATTCAGTGTTGTCATTATTTGCAAAGATTGCATGTTTTTCTTTTTCCACTTCAGCATTGTTTTAAGGTTTACAATCAAAATATGATTGCCGCATAATAATGTTAAAATTGTATTTTAGCAGGTACAGCTTTGTTCTTCGTATTGTCCTCTTGTTGATAATAGCTTGGATGACTCTTCTTGTCTTCAACTCTGCCTTGATAGTTGTACCCATATCACTTGGGCGTGCTCTTTTCAATGGTATTCCTCTTCTTCCAATAACTCATGGCGTTAAGTGCAATGGTAAGACGGTTTATATAATTTTGTAGAGATAGAACACGCTTTCTTGATTGTGTGAGATTGCTGATTGTCTTTTTCTTTGTTAGATCTATATGCTTTTATTATTGGAAGCTATGTCATTTGGACCACTTTAGCTGGAGCTAGATATTCTATTGAACATGTCAGAACAAAGAGGGCAGCAGTTCTGTTTGCCCAAATCTGGAAGTGGTGTGGAATTGTTCTAAAGAGCTCTGCACTGTTGTCAATATGGGTAGAGTGCCTATCTCATTCCATTTGTCAGGTCTCTATATGATAAAGTGTCCTTTCCACTGAATACGCTTTTAAGTAATTATTTGAACCTTTTTCTTTCCAGATTTTTGTCATTCCAGTATTGATTGGGCTGCTCTTTGAGCTTTTGGTGATTGTGCCAATGCGGGTGCCTGTGGATGAAAGCCCAGTTTTCCTTCTCTATCAGGACTGGGCCTTGGGATTTATCTTTCTTAAGATATGGACTAGACTGGTGAGTTCTCAAACAATATGCATATCTTCCTTCTCTATGCCCTTGTATGAAACAAAGGTATCTCAAATATAATCACACCTGAAAATTTTGAGCTTCAACCAAACTAGCAGCTATGCTTTATTAATGCATTTGACAAAATAGAGCTCCCTATAGCAAGAAACGGAACTACAGACTGAATTTTTGATTTGTTTATCTGCGGTCTTTATAACATTCCATAAAGTTTAATGAAAAAGCATTTACGATATTTCTGTATCTAGGCTGTAGTTATGCATGAACTAATAGGGATCCTTTTCAATGGCATGAAGAATGTTAAGACCTGGAAATGAACAAGAAGTACGTTTGTGAATTATTTTGGCTTTGTATTAGATATTGAAAATACTGGTTGATAGAGATTGAGGGTCATAATGAGACTTACAAGAGGTAAAGCTTAATCATTTATGGGAAGTAAAAGATTTTCTTTCTTGATCTTATTGCTTGTGAACAGGCTATGTTGGATCATATGATGCCATTGGTTGATGAAAGTTGGCGAATAAAATTTGAGAGGGTGCGAGAAGATGGTTTCTCAAGGCTGCAAGGCCTTTGGGTACTGCGTGAGATTGTTTTCCCAATTATAGTAAAACTGTTAACAGCGCTGTGTGTGCCCTACGTCTTAGCAAGAGGAGTATTTCCTGTTTTTGGATACCCACTAGTCGTGAATTCTGCTGTATATCGATTTGCATGGCTGGGGTGCCTTTGCTTCAGCATGGTATGCTTCTGTGCCAAAAGATTTCATGTCTGGTTCACCAACCTTCACAACTCAATACGCGATGACCGATATCTCATCGGTCGCAGGCTTCATAACTTTGGAGAAGATGCCGAACAGAAGCAAAATGAGGCTGCAACTTCCTTTGATACGCATAATTCAACTGGTTTTATTCGACATGATAGGGAAGCTGATGTTGGGATAAGGTTGAGGCATGCAAACCGTCAGGATGGTTGAATGTTTTAGGAGGGCTTTAATCATTATTGAGGTCCTTGCCAAGTGAAGGATGCCTAGGCATCAACTTATCAGTAGGTTGTACCATTGAAAGGTTTTCATAATCGTGATTCTAGTTGTAGTTTTTCGTAATCTTGTGCATACTATATAGGAAGATGGGCAATAAGAAGACTACAGTCACCCATACTCGGTTGTTCTAGCCCTCTACACTTAAAAAACCATGACTCATTACTAACGCTGAAGCTAATTCGCTTTGTTTCTACTTTCTAGCACCCAACCCAACTTAGGGTTGCTACTCCATGTATATTGATTCTTCTTTATGTTGTGGGTATTAATCATCCGAGTCCCTCGAGTCTAAATGAACGTATACAAACTCCTGAATTATGCAATGCGTCACATTACCTTCTGTTGCACCTTTCCCTGCATCCTTAAATTTTGATACTAAATTTAGTTGGTCACAAATAAAAACTGGTAATTTGTTAATTTTTTTTAACATTGTACCCACCACCAACTTGAAAAACGACGATATTAATCTACATTCACCATAACAAAATCTAAGCATTAAAGTTTCTCCAAACTTAACTTTGAATAAACAATCACAATCAACCAAAAACATGTAGCCTACCAAGTGAAATCAAATCTAAAGGAAGTATAGAAGCCGCATCCGAAATGGTTAAAAATCCTGTCTTAAATACTCTGCTCACACTCAACCCAACCTAAGTAACAAGGTTGTCATTCAATGACAAGGATGCCAATTGATCAGCTGTGCTACCAGCCTGCTGCTGCTGAACACTCCTCAGAACCTCCATTGCCTCTGCAACCTTTGCTCTGAGAGCCTCCGGTGACTCCAGTAAGTGCAAAACTTCAGTCTGATCCATCTCCAGAAGCATACCAGTTACCTTAGCAGCCGCATCAGGTTCCACCTGTTCTACTAGAGGGTAAAGATTCTCACCCAGCATCTACAATTACAACCACAAGTTAAATTTTAGATTTCAATTTAATGAATATGACAAGACTGCAGATGCACACATATTCAAACAGACAAAACATAATCTACCTGAAAACTAAAAATATATAACAAAGTTAAAGCCTACCGTTCTCTGTTGATCCGGAGTAGCATTTGCAAGGGCAGAAGCCAAAGCTCCTATCGGAACAGGTTGAGACAATGCTGTATCACGCATCGGCATACCAGCCATATCATATGGAACAGGGAGCATGCCACCAGCAACACCAGTCATTGGAACATCAGGCAAGCCACGTCCAGGAGGATAGCGATAAACGCGTCCTCTTGGAAGCATCTGACATTTGACCAAGTAATTAGGTAACGATATCACGATTATAGAAATAGAATCATAAAAAATTTGAATTAAAGGGATACTCCCAACCTGCTGTTGCATTATTGGGATAGGCTGCTGAGATTGCTGAGCAGCTCCTGCCCGACGGCCACCAGGACGTGGCCCCTGCTGTCCCTGCTGGACCATTGGCACAAAGAAGTTTGGCATAGGAGCTGCACCAGGCCTCATACCAGGTACAAGCTGCTGTTGATACCCGAATCCAGGCTAAGAACAGTTGATTCATTAGGTATTTTGATTACAAGTTTGCACTTATGATGTGGTTAATGTGAAGCACTCAAAAGAAAACTACATGATAAATACATACCGAAGATAAAAAGTCGTTCAATAAAGAGTTACCTGGGGAGGAATCATAGCAGGTGGTGCTTGTCCATAGAATATTTGCTGTCCTAACCCTGGACCACCAGGGGGGTAAATTGGCATTCGAGGAGCTACTGAAGGTCCCATTGCAACTGGCCGCATTTGAGAAAATTGAGCCTGTATAAGAAGAAAAGATATGTAAGCACTAATTAATATAAAAATTGAGCCTGTATAGGAAGAAAAGATATATGGAGCACCACTTAATACAAAAAGGGATGACATCTTGAGAAAATAAGTACAAGAACTTAACAAGGGTGTGTCAACTTGATGTGGAGAGAGCGTGAGAAGTAAGTTAAACCTCTCTTTTCTATGGTTTGGAGTATAAGTACCTTGTTGCCAATTATTAAAAAAAAAAGAAATGCCTAAACATAGATTTGTCACATGGTTTATAACCTATTGGGGTGGAGATACCTGCAGCCTGGCTCTTCTATCTTCCTTTCGTTGTGCAGGTGCAACATACAAAGGTTTGCTAACAATCATTTTGCCATTCATCTCCAAAAGCTATCAAAACAATCACAAACATAAGGACAAAGAATGCTCTCCATATGCATATGTGAAATCCCATAACCTCAACTTACAGCTCTAGATGCCTCTTCGGGGGTTGAGAATGCAACAAACCCAGAACCTCTACTCATCCCATTAGGGTCACGCATCACCTAATCACCAGAAAAACATGTTTACAAGCAGTGGAATCTCCAAGGCTGATGATGTTAGGTGCTCACTATTCAAAAGATGATGCTAATTACCTTGCAGGATGTGATTGTACCAAAAGGAGAAAACAGCTCCTTAAGCTTATCATCACCTATGTTATCATCTAGATTTTTAATGTACAAGTTTGCCCCTTGAAATTTGTCAGCTGCCTCCTTCATACTCTGCTCAAATTTGAGTTTTAGTTCAACTTCCCTTTCAGATTTTTTCTGGGCTTTTCCAACATACCACTCTTTATCATCAAATTTCTTTCCATTAAGAGCCTCAACAGCTCTAGCAGCATCATCGGCATTCTCGAAGTTGACAAATCCAAAGCACTTGGATTTTCCATCTACATCCCTCATCACAACAGCACTGGTTATTGTTCCAAATTCACCAAAAGTTTTCTTCAAGTCATCTTCAGTGGTTGCTTCTGAAAGATTCTTTATGAATACATTATTGAATTTTGTCTTGTCAATGGCAGTTTCTCTTTCTTGTTTGCGAAGGAACGGTCCCACATAAACTTGCTTATCATTTAGCAGCATACCATTCAATTTCTCAATGGCTTTCTGAGCTGCTTCTTCAGTTTCAAACTGTACAAATCCATAGCCCTTTGATTGGCCAGAAGAGTCTGTAGCTACTTTGCAAGATAGTATATTCCCAAAAGCCGAAAAAGTATCATGTAATGCTTTGTGGTCAATAGCCTTATCTAGATTCTGTCATATTTGAGAAAAATCTAAGTTAGAGATATGAAGGCATGGAAACTTAAAATACATAAATGTAATGCCACTACAAAAGCACCCAATAGAAAAAATGGCTACCTTAATAAATATATTTCCAGCACCACTCTTGCGAAGACTTGGGTCACGATGTGAATACATGATCCTTATGGGCTTCCCATTAAGAGGAGTGAAATTAAGCACATCCAATGCTCTTGCAGCTGTCAACAGATGCAAGAAAGGGTAGGATATACAGAGACAGACATTAGTGAAGAAAGGGGCAACGTTACCAAAAAACAAAAACACAATTATGATGCTGAAAATAATTGATGGGCGAGAGAGCATACACATTGCTCATCCACCAAATTGATCAACCGGCAAGCCTTTCAACTTCAATTTCTTATAATCACTAACAACTTAATAATAAATCAATTCTAGGAAAAAAGATTCTAGCTTTGGCAAATCTTTCTAAATTTCAGAAACTGGAAAATCACAATCAATTATGATTACATTGATTATGAAGCAAGTAATGAAACTGGTAAAAGATAGCCTAAACCTGTCAACCAATCAGTAGCATAATATCCATAGCATTAAATAACCTACTGTTTAACCAGGATAACATGCAACAATTACAATCAGTGGGTTGCCAGTTGCCACATTCATGAAATAATAATTTAACTAAAGGTTGAATTTCAGAAGAACATCGAGGGTTTCAAGAACAAGGTTTCCTAGTTGACATTAGTTTAGACCTAATATGCTGAACATGTTTGCAGCCAAAAAATGACTCAAATTGATACTCCCTACATCACTTCCCTCACCCACTGTATAACCGTGGATCACAAAAGTGGTCAAAGAATACAAAATTGTGGAAGTAGTACAATCCAAGCTTGACGCGTTGTCGCTCTTACATAAAATTGTAACTCCCAGACAACCTCACAGTTTATCACCAAAATTAACAATAGATATCAGTGTTTAAACAATTAAACCCACTAATCAAACAACATAAATCCACTACTTTATGTAATCCACCAAACTAGTTGCTTCTACATTTTTTAATGTGTTGTTCTAAATTAACACAATTTCTCCAACAGAATAATGAATACAGGTTTAACAGTTACCCAGAAGCCAAAAAGGTCTAAACTTTAACACAAACTATAACCTTACCATCCTGAGGATTGCTGTAGTTAACGTATCCGTAACCAAGCGATCTACGGGTCGTCAAGTCCCTGCAAACCCTAACGGAGACTACCTGCGCCACCTGGTTAAATACGTCGTACAGCTGCGAATCGTTAACGTTCACGTCCAGATCGCCGACGTAGAGCGACGTCGTAACAAACTGCGGGTTGGCGGCTCCGCCGTTCACGCCCTGAGACTGAGCCGGTACTTGAACCTGGGCCATAATATTCTCTTCCCCAAAAGCCACGAACTTTTTTAATTTTTTCTATATTATCTTCCCTCTCCTCGTATTATTAACAAAAATAGGCTCCACTCAGAAATCCTAACACAACCAACAACGGAAACTGATACCCACGGAAAGTGTTCGATGAAAGGCCTAGGATACGTAAAAATTTGAGCGCTTTATCTTCCTTCTCTAATTCTTAATTTTTTTTTCTGTTTTCTGATAAGAGAGGAGAGGGAAGGTGGAATAATATAAACTGATTTTGGCCGCCGGTGGCAAAAGGGCGGCGCGTGAGCTACGTCAGAGACGGAGAGAGAAAGAAAGGTGTAGGTAAGGGGCAGAGAGAGACTGCACTCGAAAACAAGGAGGTCGGTAGGGGCGCTTGCGGGAGGATATAGAGGAGAATAATAAAACCCTAAACGATGATGACGGTGATTATGATGTTGGCGAGATTTGTACGCCGTTGGATTTGGGTGCAAGTTAGTGGATCCCAGTGGACCAAGTCAAGAGTAGTTAATCAGAGGTAACTTACATATGAAGTTATGCACACGTGATGTAAGAGCGCGTGGTTTGGTTCTGTTCTCTTTTTAAGTTAAGAGCTTTAACTCTGTATGTCACTTGTTCTACTAGGACTCATACGTAATAAATTTTATACTAAAAAATATATTTTTATCAACAATTATGTCATTTTATTAATTTAATATATTATAAAATGTTTTTGTGAGGAGCTTTTACTTTTTTCATTTAAAATATTAATAAAGAACAATGGTGATAAACTTTTTTTACATGTACAATTACATTAATTGAGAATTAATAAATTAATAATTTTTATATATTAAATAAATTAATTTGCGTTTTGATGCCCCAAACCCGTAGGTCATCCTTTCTTCTAAAACTTCTGGTTGTCTTTTCTTCGATACTTATTACAAATGCACCTAAAAAAAAAAGGTACAGTACCCATGTATTTAGTAGTGAATTTATTATTGGATTTAATTGCATTTTTCTAAATTTTTAGGATTAAATTGAAAATTTTTTAAAAATAAACCTAAAGCATACTAGGCACCCCTCAAGCTGGCCCAAGTTGACTAAGCCTCGGTTCCTATTTTTAAAAAAGTTTAAGCCTTGAGTTGACTTAGGCTCCGCTGCATAGGCTCAACTTGAGGCAGGACAAGCAATAATAAAATGATGTTATTTTGTCATTTTAATTTTAAAAAGTATGATGTAGGTCTAGTTGAGTTAGGCCTGGGCTCGACTTAGGCTTGCTCCATCGAGTGAGGTTGGGCTGCATTGCCATCCTTACCCTTTTCGTATCTTTCTATCTTAGACTCTCATCTCAGTCGCCTTTTACGTTGCCTCCCTTTGCCTGAATGCCTCCCTAGGTCATCGTCTCACCATTTATACGTACGCCATCATTGACCTCACTACACGCAGAATCTCACAATTTTGTAGCACCACACTAAAGATGTAGGTACCATATTAGGCAATACTAGCCAAAAAACCGTACGATACCCAGGTGTCAGCTAGTGTCAAAATACTGATGAAATATCAAGACTGGAATATATTTTTTAAAATATATTGGATTAAATTGTAAATTTGAGAAAAACCCTGACTATTTAACCCACTATCTAAAGATGGTAATGGGTCGTGCTGTATCTTAGACCAACATGTACTACATTAAGGAATGGTGTAATCCTAAAACATGTAGGTAGATAACTTAGCACATATGGAATACTAATAGTATGATTTTACTATTAATCCTTGTTGAGGATTTAATGTTAAAGTTTTAGAGATTGTTAAAATCATATAGATGACAAAATGTATTGACATTTTGAGTTGATTAATATCTCATAAGCTTTGATAAGAACATGTAAGATATATGTCAACGTCACGATAGAAATATTTTTTGGAGTAGAATTGAAGGTATAGTACCTTGATGAAGTTATTTAACTCAATTTAGCCTATTAAAAGCATAAACATGAACTTCAATTAAAGGCTTTGCTATACAATGATAATAGTTATCATTAGAAAAAATGATTGCATGACTTTTCTTGCCTATGCAAAATATGATAGAGATTATATATATTTCTAGTTAATGCTTATGAGTATTTGATATTGAATTTAGATTTAACATTATTATAATGTTTAATTCACGATAAGAAATAGAATGTTAAGAAAAAGTAGTTGATCCAAGTTTATACAAATAGCGATGTGTGTTGCATCAAAAGAGACTTATACTTACATAAGTGGCAAGAATACAAAGTTAGATAGTCAATATTATCTTTTTATGTCATGTTTGTTAAATTCAAATAACGAGAATCAAAATGTTACATGCAAGGATATATGCATCCTTTTTATTATGAATTATATGAAGCTTATGAAATTATTGGGTTGAAGAATAACACAAAAGGATGTTGATGGTATTAAATTGTTAAATTTATATTTTTGATTTATTTGATGAAATAATAATGTATAAAAGGACAATTCTTATATTTCATCAAGATTACTAATGACTTTATGTGATACTGTCATATGTGTTAAATGAAATATTGATTTAAATTTTTTTAAAAGTTTAAAGTTTTTATTTTTGAGTAGAAATTAAACATTGAAATATTGAAGCACTTTGATGAGATTGTTGTGGTAAGTTTTAAATTTTATAGTTATCTATAAGGAATGAGTTATGGTAAGTTTTAAATTTTATAGTTATCTATAAGGAATGAGATTCTTTAATGAATATCTCTATAACTAAATTCATAAAAGTATCGTTTTACATAAGGAGGAATATACAATATGAGAAATTATACAATTCAATATTTATTTCTTCTATAGTGATGCTTAGTACAATGATGTAATTATAATAGATCTAATGAGATCAATTAACAAGAATTTATATTACATATGGAATGCCAAGACTTTGAAAAAGTTAAAGGTAATAATTTAAGGATATGATGCTTAGTTAAAAGCATGCATTATGAAACTAAGTTTAAAACTAAATTAGATAATAATGAGTTATGAGATATCCAAAAGGTTGGATATAATCTTACAGACCTATTGAACAACTTATTTTTTTCAATGTATACTTATTAGAGAATGATTCTCAAAATAAATTGTGAGAGTAAGATGAAATTTGAAAGATTCAAATCTCATGATAATAAATCCAACTGGAACAAGTGCCTTGTTTTGATATATTTGGTGTATAGTTAAAAGGATATGAGGCATTAAAAAAATTCACTTTCATGATGAATTCAAATAGTTTATCACAAGTATATGCAGAAATCAGTCATCAAATCGGGCCCACTTTATTTGTAAACTTTTTCAATCACAACAATACAATCATTAGAATTTCACTAGTCACTTGGGCCCAAATTCACATACAAAACATTCTAGTCATAATGTCTTTACATTACAATATCATTCATATACACATTGTACAGTATTTATGAATACATAATTTGATACAAAATTTGCGGAATATACAATTCAGTACAATATTAAAGAAATACAATGCAGACACGAACTGATCTTGACCTTTACCTCTTACTCGAATGCAGTAGCTGTACTCCTGTTTGCCTAACGGGGTACTCTTCTGAGTCTGAAAAATAATTGTAAATTTTGGGTGAGTTTTACGAACCTGGCGAGTGACCATCATCGATGGTTCACTTAATTCATGCTTCACATCAATACACGTAACAGTTTATTCACATCATTGCATTTTCACGAATTACCACACTTCATTTTCAGGCCAATCATCATAATCATTTCAATCATATAAGATACACATATCAAGTATAAATGCAGTGCATATGAGACCCACTTTTCATTTGATACTTTGTTGTGATCGAGTGCCTAAACTGTCCCATATACATTGTGGATGCCGGGCTTATTGATAACTGTTCTGTATCCGTTGAAAATACCGGGCTCATTAAACGTTAAGCCTAAGGCTCTAATGCACATAACTGAGCTTAAAGCTCATTCTCGATAGCTACTTTGGTCACAACTACCTTTATGTTTCATGCATTCATGTACTGGAATACATCAGTCACATTTGCATATTCTCATTCAATCACATATTTTCAATCAGTCATATGATCTCATTTACACATTCTCATCAGACCTTAGTTCGGCATTCAAAGATCACATTTAAAAACACTTCAATAATACATTCATATATCACAGTCATCGGATCTTTATTGTCCGGAATCAACACATCAATTCACATTCATTTATCATTCAAAGCATAATTTAAGTAAACAGTAATTGAGACTCACAGTACGCTCCATATTAGCATTTACTTCCAAGTTCTAGAAATGTTTGTGTTGGGACCCGATCCGAGACTGGATCCCAACCGGAAAAGCGAAAACCGAAGAAGCGGAGAACAAAGTAAAACGCAAAACGAAAGCGGAAGCAAATCGAAATCGAATACGAATATGAACGAATATGAATCAAATCAAAGCAAAGAAATGAAACATAAGGCGAAATCAAATCGGATACGTTTAACGGATCGAAGCAAACAAACGCTTAAACGAACAGAAACCAATTCCGACATCTGAGAACAAAGAACAGAGAAAAACGATCGCGTTGGAAATCTTAAGACTATCGGTCTAAACTAATCCAAATCCGTGTACTTTTTTTTTCTCTTTTCATTCTTTAATCATTCCCATACAAAGCACTTCAATTCATCATTTGGACAAATCCATCCTCAACCAATATCTCAATCTATTTGATCCTATTTAAATCATGACCATCAATTACACAAAATCTTACTAATCCTT
>JANSVB020000458.1:4720860-4736054 GCA_025504935.2 Erythroxylum haughtii
TGGCACGTGCGCATATAGGTACATGCATTTATGACATTCCCGGCATTTAATTGTGATTATGATGTATTCTGTGAATTATGAGGAAATTGGGTTGGATGGTTGAATTTGGAAATGTTTTAGAATGAACGTCAAGTGCTAAGTTGTAGTTTCATCAAGACTGGATATTGTTGAAACGGTAAAGTTAGCACACATTATGTTTCTTTCTTACGAAGAAAGTAATTGATATCATTAATTAAAATATAGAGATACTTAAACTAATATGTGGTGATTATTAGAGAATAAGTCACTGAACTAACCCGATTATAAGAATTCAGAATCGAATATTACTTATGTGTCTATGGACTATCTCATAATGATGGTTGTATAATTAATCCTCAAACTTGAGATTACTAAGATATCTAGTATGAGAATTATCGTGTTTTGATGCTACTTATGAATTATCTTAGGATAATTCTTTCGGTAGTAATTGAATACAGTATGAACCATATGTAGATAATTGAGTAAGTCGGCAAAGGATTCGTCACTCTATAGTAATTAGAGAGAATATTCTACTATTCTTAATTGATAATGATTTATGAAATTCTCTGGCCACAGTGAATTGATATTTGAAAAAGAAGTTTTCAAATTTCAATTATAAATCAATTACTAATTAGCAAGGACGAACATAATTGGATTAGGAGAGTAGACACTATATCCATACTCTGTCCAATTAGAATATTGGATGACGAAAGGATTAAATTATACATTATAGCCACGCATGGACATGTTAAGTCAATCACTTTGACATTCCTGATATTTGGAAAATCATGGCATGTTGTTAAACGTCAATCATGATTTATGATTATGAATTATTTAATTAGAGAATTAAAGATAAATTAAAAGGAGTTTTGATTTATCTGATTCTAATTGTGAATTAAAATTATAATTTATAATCATTGCCAACTTATTAGGAACCTAATGAGTCACACATCAAAGAGCAATTTGTGAGAAAAAAAATCAATTTAATTAAGTTGGACTTAATTATAAAGTTTGAGAAACTTTGTGAATCAAATATGAGATATTTGATTTTATTAAAATTAAATTAATTAAAATTAGAATTTGATTCTAATTATAATTAAAGAGTTTTAATTTTAATAAAAGACTATCTTGATTTTTCTATTTAAAGGGAGAGCTTTATAGAAGCTAGCACTTTTGTCTTCTTCCTCTAAAGGCAATTTGGAAATTGCTCTATGGATACCATCAGAGATTGGACAAGTGGATAGCTAGTGATTGATCACTTCGAGAAAAGATTCAAAGTTTTTCTTCAGAAAACGAACAAGGTATAATTTTTGAATCGAATTTTGCTTTATTCAAGTTTAATCAATTATCGGGATCCGCTTGGAATATGTAAAATATTTTTTTATTTTTCGCTACATCCGTGATTCGATCATGGTTGGATTCCAACAAAAGGGACATGAATATCACGACATAGAGAATTGCAAAACCAAAAGTAACAGTGAGTTTGGTATACTTATATTTGCAGAGAGTTGCCCTATTCAAGGATAATGTGGAAGGTAATTTTGCTCACGTGATAAATGCTTTTCCTAGGGAAGTGAAGAAAAAAACTAACTACTTTTGCAATAATGTATTTACTCCAATTTCTATAGAACCTGAAAATAAACAGTAGCCTTCCACACTTCAATTTTACCTTTTTTAATCGCATTAGATATATGTCTCTTTTGACAAATGACTCATTACGATGCTCAATTTCTACAACTTGAAAGAGAGCTGGCCTATTTAATTGAAAGAGAGTTGGTTTATTGTAATGCTTACCCTACCATTTACAAGTGCTTTCACTAGATAATCAAATGAGTATATCCATATTTTTTTTATTATTTTTCAATTGATTTTTAACTAGATTAGAGAGAAAAGGGTGAGTGCACTTCGATCCATCTCTTCAAGTAATTGATATAAGATTGAATATGAACTCCACCCCCATCTAGGAGTCTACGTTGAAAAACTGAAGGGAGTAACAATTTCGTAAACTTTCCAACAAAATAACAAATAATACTAAAAATTTGATAACACAGTTCGGCACACCTTGCCTACATCTTTAGGGCCCTCACCCAACTTAATAACTTTTACCGAAGTACAATAGATTTACCCAAGGCTTTACTGAGCCGACACCACTCAACCCTTAATACTATCTCTCAATCTCACTTCCTGTGAAAGATTTTCACACTCAATAACACGACCAACTCGTGTTAACCTCATCAAAGGATTTTTTTAACCACTTTCACTCAAACAATAATTAACAAAAATAACTTAAGTACTTAATCAACTAAGAACTGAACGACAATATACTTGAGATAAAAGGAAACTTTCCTATGATTTCAGCTTCTTGAAATAATCCTTCAATTGAAACGGTTCAACCTAACTTTAATAGCTTCGATTAAACCATATGGTAGTATAGAAAATAGATGAAGATCCACAGAGTTTTACTCACAAAAACAACTCACAACTCCAGATGAAGACGTCTGCAAAAAGTAACTTAAAAACCCACTACTTTGTAGCACACGTTAACTCACTACACGATGGCTCTCTTCACCATATCATGTATTAGACAACACATGTTGTTCAGCTATCTTCCAAAACATACACCCCAATGCAGTATTTGCTTCATTGAAAATTAACGCCCATCACTTCTATGCCACACACGCACCTGTAGCTCAATACCATACACACGCACTCACTGTTTTTTGAACAATTAATTCACCTCACTTCAATGCCACACATATGGCATACACAATTCGTACAATATTTTTTTAATGAACAATTAACTCACCCAAAAACTATATGTCCCATACACCCGTGAACTCTATTACTGCACACTCACATTAGAGATTCACTTCAACTGTTGATAAAAGTCGTGCACTAAACTGACATACTCAAGCAAGAAGAATTCTGCCTCAACCACGCAATAGCAACGTCCAAGTCCCTTTATTTTCTTCTATCTATAAAATCCACAAATCCAACAGTAACTCCATCCAATTACCAATATGTCCAACAGTAAAACAATTCCAATATCAACATGATAATAGACTCCAATCCAAGATAGGATTCTTTTTTAACTAGAAGATTATCCATATGGCTTTAGAATCCAAGTCATTATCCAATTAATATCTTATATGTCCAATTAATAAATAATGCCAAAATAATTACTTAGATATATAATATATATCCTGACAATCTCCCCCTTTTGGCATTATTTGTCACAAATATAAATCTCCCCCTAAATAACATAATTGGACATATAAGTATCAAATTCACAATTTATATGAAAAATACTCCCCTTTAATCAAATATCAAGCTCCAAAGAACATCACAATTATCTAATCATCCAAAGTTCTCCCCCTTGGGACAAAAGATGCCAAAAAGTGCGACGAATAATCATGCATATACCTTGAAATTTGATGTTTCTCCCTCGGGATAAAATCATATCAAAATGCATAATCATAATAATCAACAATAGCTACAGTAGAAGAATCATAAGCATGCCAAGAAGACAAATTACTACCATTCAAAACACTGAGAGATATGCCCAAAAGAGAGAGAGATACCTGAAAGAGATCCATACTAATAAGAGAGTTGAAGGGTCTTCAATGGAGTCAAATAGAAGTCACAATGCAAACTACTTAAAAGATGGGACGACTATGGCAACAACAAAAAAAAGAAGACATTTTTTTATGTTTCATCTTTTTTCTTTAACAACACAAAAAATACTTCAAAAATGTAAAGTACACAATCCCTGTGCCCTTCAAAGAAATTCAAACCTGGTCTTTTTCTTTGTCATATTATCTTTTTCATCGATTTCTTTTTCTAAAGTAACTGACTTGTCCTCTGTCTGACCAGTTTTTTTACAAATAGTAACTAACTGAAATCTAGACAACTTCTTGTTTTTCCTTCATAATGTCTTTGTGTCTGTAATTGACGCTTTCTAATCCAAATTTGCTTTGATAACATGGGTTGTCGCTGGAAATTTAATGTAGAGTGTCTAAATTTTCGGTTTTGACTCCTTTGAAACATCATTTGTAACATCTTGTAGTATCTCGGCCTTATATGCTCGATAACTCCATAAAAATGACATGAACAAATCTTCGATTCTTTCTCGATGTTTCTTCTTCTCAGACAGATATAGACATACTATTTTTTTCCTCATTCACTGTTGAGCACTCACCCTTATAGCCAATGCATTGAAGATCCCCTTTAACTTTACCAATTTTTATTAACTTTTCTAGTTTTTTGTGCCTCCATTCTATAGTCTTAATCCCTTTTCAGTACTTACCAATTTCATTCTAGCTTCACCAAGCTCATCTAACATCAACATCTATTTCTTTTCTAACTCTTTAATGGTGTTCTTCATGGAGAGATTCTCTTCCTTCAATCTTTCATTCTTTTTACATATTTTTCACCCATTTTTCGTACATTAATTCGTAAGCCTCGTAAATGTTATCTTTTTTATTACCTGAATCACTTTCATCACTGTCATAATCTGAGATTGAGCTTTGAGCTTAATCGTTTTCATGATTCTCAAAATTTCCTGATTTAGTCACTTTTTTGTCTTCAATTACTTCATTCTCGGTTACTGTTAAACAAGTAACTGGACTTTTGTTGTACAAAGTAACTAACGCAGCACTATTCACAATTTCTTCTTCACTTCCATATTCACTTCCGGATTCATTATCACTCCAAGTGCTCGTATAGGACTTTCCTTTTCTCTTCTTCATGGTATTAACACACTCCGCTTGAACATGTCCGAAGCCTTAACACTCATGGAATTGAATTCTCTTTACCTTTCTTTCTCCCTTTCAAGTTTTAGCTTATTGTTTGAATTTGTTGTTCGATAAGCTCCTGCCATTTTGCCTAAACTCGGGTCTGTCCTTTTTCACTCTCTTCAACCACTTACTGAACTCTTTTGTTAATAGCACCATATCCTTATTCTCGTTGGATTCATCTTTTACATCATTAATATCTTTTCTAGTTTTAACCTGTAGTGCCAATCCTTTGCTTCTTTGTTGTTTACCTTTTAAGAGATTCATTTCGAAATTGGTAAGAATTCCAATTACCTTCTCCAACGACAAGTTATTGATGTCATGAACCTCCTCGATTACTACAATTTTTGGAATAAATCTTGGAGGTAGTGATCTCAATGTCTTCTTGACTAGTTTCAGATTGGAATATTTCTTTTCGAGTTGATGTGCTTGATTCGCTATATCACGCAATCTTTCATGAAAATCTCCAATATTCTAATTTTCATCCATCTGTAGTTCTTCAAACCTCATAACTAACATATGTAGTTTTGACATTATAACAGATTTGGAACGTTCATGAATAGTTTACAAAGCATCCCACGCTTCTTTAGCCGATTCACATACTGATATCATTAAGAAGCATCCTTCATCAATAGCGCTGAATATCACATGCATTACTTGTGAGTTTCTAAGTGCACTTTCTTCTTCGACTCTTGTCTATTCAGATGAATCTTTTTGAACTGCTTCTCCTTTATCATTAGTGATCATCGAATGCATCCACCCATGTACTACCGAGTTCCATGTTCTTATTCCTTGCGCCTGAATAAAGACCCTCATCCTTGATTTCATGCAGGATAATTGTAACCATCTAATAGCGGTGGCCTGATAACTGATGCTCCTTCTCTTATGGACATGTTTGTGAAACTAGGATCTGCACCAACTTGCTACCAAGTTCTGAATCGGTGACCTTGCTCTGATATCAATTGAAAAATTGAGGGGGTAATAGTTTCAAAAACTTTCCAATTTTTATCGTAGACGTCTCTAACACAAACGAAAACAAAAACAATCAAAAACAAAATAACAAATAATACCAAAAATTTGGTCATGCTATTCGGCACACCTTGCATACGTCTGCAAGGCCCTCACCAACTTAATAACTTTCACCGAAGTATAATAGATTTACCCAAGGCTTTACTGAGCCGACACCACTCAATCCTTAACACTATCTCTCAACCTCACTTCCCGTGAAAGAATTTCATACCCAATAACATGACCAACTCGTGTTAACCTCGTCAGAGGATTTTTCTAACTACTTTCACTCAAACAACAATTAATAAAAATAACTCAAGTATTTAATCAACTAAGAACTACACGAAAATATACTTGAGATAAAAGAAAACTTTCCTATGATTTCAGCTTCTTGAAATAATCCTTCAATTAAAACGATTCAACCTAACTTTAATAGCTTCAATTAAACCATATGGAAAACAATAGATGAAGATCCACAGTGTTTTACTCACGAAAACAACTCACAACCCCAGATAAAGATGTCTGGAAAAAGTAAATCAAAAACTCCACTGCATCGTAGCACACATTAACTCACTACACACGTTGTTCAGCTATCTTCCAAAACATACATCCCAATGTAGTATTTTCTTCATTGACAATTAACGCCTATCACTTCTATGCCACATATGCACTTGTAGCTCAATACCGCACACACACACTCACTATTTTTTGAACAATTAATTCACCTCACTTCAATGCCATACACAAGACATGCGCAATTCCTGCAGTATTTTTTGAATGAACAATTAACTCACCCAAAAACTATATATCCCATAGACCTGTGAACTCTATTACTGCACTATCATATTAAAGATTCACTTCAACTGTTGAAAAAAGATGTGCAAGACATTGACATACTCAAGCAAGAAGATTTTGCTTCAGCCACGCAACAACAATGTCCAAGTCCCTTTATTTTCTTCTATCCATAAAATCCACAAATCCAGCAGTAACTTCATCCAATTACTAACAATTCTAGCAATAAAACAATTCCAATATCAACATAATAATAGACTCCAATTCAAGATATAATTTTTTTCAACTAGAAGATTATCCATATGACTTTAGAATCCAAGTCATTATCCAATCAATATCTTATATGTCCAATTAATAAATAATGTTAAAATAATTACTTAGATATATAACATAAATCCTAACATATGTGAAGCTGGTTTTTGGTGTTGGCATATAGTTAATATTAACGTGTACTTTTATGTATATGTTAATTACTAAAATTCATTCCTTATATAACAAAAAATAGAAAAGAGGCATAGTCACTTTATTAAATCTAATATAAACTTAATTATTTTATAATAAAATATAAAAAATGAAGGATGAAACTTAGATATGCTACTTAAAGTAATTAAAATATAGCATGTCAAACATAGAATTACACAAGATGATCTATGCTTATCATTATTTAATCAATACCTTTACTTTTCTTCGGGATAGATAATTTAAAGCTTTAAAAGCTTTACTAGAGTTACATCAGTTGGGATAAATATCGTCATAAGGTGAATATAAAAGCATATAAGTAATCTTGTGAATATAAATATAAACATGGTTTCAACTATCTAAGTAATCTTGTGTCTTTATTATGAAATCTTCTTTCATATTTCCCCCTTCTTTCATGTTTCTTGTTACCTTTTCCTATTTTCTAATTACTTTTAATGATGGAATCATTAAATAAATTAAACAATTTTAATAATTGTTTGAAAATGAAAAGTATGGCTATAGAATGATACCATAGGGCTACATCTAATCTCATTAATGGTTAGAGACATGAATAAGGAAAATTATATATACTACCTTTTCCAAATTTGGTTAGAAAAATATTAAGATATATCTTTAAGCAAAATTCAATAAAAAAATATACTAATATTAGTTTTAGAATAAGTGTAATACATTATAGGCTAGATTGAAGAATTTTGAAAACTTACTCAAAAAAAATTGGAATTAGTTATAATGCTTTCATCTATGAAGTTAATTCTACAGATGAATTCTATTTATCATAAAATATTTTTTACTTGTCGATATATCTTATTCTAATTTTTTATGTACACTTTTAATTATTGTAGGGGCATAAAATAACCCATAGATTAAAAAAATATAAGGAGTTTTTGTACTTGTATTATATTTTTGGAGATACTTTTGCAACTGATTTGTATGCACATCCATCAACTAAATCTCCATTAAGCGATACAAAAGAGGAACATAAAATATAATATTAATGAAAAAGGAGATTAGTTTACAAGTTCTCCTTAAGAAATATCCTAAAAAGAAAAAAGAAAAAATACATAATCTAATATTATAAAATAATGTCTTGATTGCAATTGATGAACAGTCAAAAAGAAAGAATGATTTACTAGAGAAAAAGATGGTGACAACATCATCCACTATAGAGAATGGATTTTATGGTTCGTCAATTAACCAAGAGACTAAAGCAATGATGTTATATATCGATTGTTTACATGATTTAAGTGTTGAGGGTGTGAAATGTGGAAAAGCAATGAAAGCTTTGCATGATTCTCCACTTTATAGGAAGATCTTTATGAAGACCCCAAATATAAGGAACATGGATTAGATCATATCTTTTTAATTATATTTTTATATTAGTATTTCTTTGAAGTCTTATTAGTTCAACTTTTCCATGGTTTGAACATTTTAAGTGTACATTTTGTATGAATATTTGATATGAACTTCTTAAAATAATGATAAATATTATGGTGTTTCATAATCATTTTAACGCTTATATTTTAATATCTTTGTTAATTATTTAATCCTAGTATTATAGATACATGGCCTCTTTGTTAGATTTCAAATCAGATTTGGTTGATTAATGAAGGCATTTATTATTTCTCTAGATGGGGGAAAAGAATGACTAGAGAGTTGACTTTTTGATTTAGGTACAATTTGAGAAAATGATCTTCAGGAAACTTGTAGCTTATGTTGAAAGCTTTCTGTCGCCATAAAGTTTGATATTTTTCAATATCGGGAGTAAAATTTATAGTCAGTCAAAGTTAAGGTTGTTTTACTTTGACTTTGAAAATGTTCATAAGTGTAGAAATTATACATGCTGTGCTTTGAGGCAAATCGCCGGATTGATGTAGTCTAAATTGGAGTAAATGGTCTATATGAAAGTTGTAACTTATATTCCCAGATTTTTATCATCATAAAGTATAAAATTTTTCGATATCGGGGCTAGGAGTTATGATCGATTGAAATTTGGAAGTTGTTTAGGAAGAGTTGATTAGGACAGAAACTTTGAGTGGATTTTTGACTCACTTAGAGGACAAATTGATTTTTAAATTCTTCATGGAAGTTGTAAAGCTTCCCTCAAGCTTTCTATTGATACCAAAGTTGTCAAATTTGGAGTTCGGTTGGTTTTCGATTTCGTTCGTTCGATTCGGTTTCGATCCGCTTTTCGCATTTGTTTTTCGTTTCCGTTTTTGTTTTCCGGTTGGGATCCGGTCACGAGATCGGGTCTCATCAATATTTATAGTGGTTAACATGTTACGGGTAAGCGATGTAAAACTACCTGCATAAATAGTAGTTAACTAGTCACAGGTAAGCGATGTAGAACCAAATCTGTGACTTGTTGCAGGTAAGTGATGGAAAATCAACTCTGTGACTACCCGTCCATAGTGGTTAACCTATTACAGGTAAACGATGCAGAATTAACTCCTTAAATAATGGTTAACCAGTTGTGGGTAAGCAGTACAGAACTAGTTCCGTGACTTTATGCCTAATGTACCGTATGGTAAAGAAACTTGTGATGGGCTATGTTGAGTAAGGAAAGTTATGAAAATAATAATATCACCACTATTTATGTTAAAAGTGATTTGAGAGGTACCGAATGGTACTAATGCTAGTGATTGATTTTTTTTTCAGTATTAAAGTTTTCATAAAACTTATTGTCACCACTGTTTATTGATTAAGGAAAATGGGAAATGTAAACTTTATATGATGAGTTTAATTTCGAAAAGCATTTCAAATTAATTTTTTAAAATTGAAATTGTGTTTTACGAAATATTATGTTATTACCAGATTTGATGATGAATGAATAAATTATTATAGAAAATGTTTTACCATGAGCTTTATGATTGTATGGAATATTGCAGTTATATTGTTATAAAAAGTTCAAATTTCCTGTACGTTGATTACACTCACTGAGCTCATTTAGCTCACCTTTATTTTTATGTTTTTAAACAAACCACCCCAGATATGCGTACAGGTATTGTAGTAATTGGGATTCCACCTCAAGATTAGTTATATTATCGGGTGTTGTTATGCTTGTGTCATTTTGCTATATACATTGTGTAAAAAATGGATGTTTATAAAAGCTTTTAAATGAAATGCATGAATACGTTTTAGATTTTAAAAGTTTATTGTAGTGATTGTTGAGAATTATTTGTTTGGGTTGTTTGTGAGTGGACTTAAAGTCCAAAAATTTGTAATTGAGAAATTGGTGTGAATATAAAAGTGTTTCAAATTTTATAGGGTTTTTAAAAATTTTGGAAATGTCAAAATGCAATCGTTATGCTGTCCAAAATTTTTGATAAAATGATTTTAAAAAATTTCCACTATTTTCCACGCTTTTAATTATTAAAGTATAAAAGGTTTTAAATAGTTGAACGACTTGGCTTTATGGGTACCCTTCGATCGAGTCAGTTATTGATTGGAGGGCTACTATGGGGTCGCCAAGTGGCCTCCACTTAAGTTCCAAAAAGGGGAACTCTAGGATGGGTCCTTTCACATTATGTATGCCTGATTACTTGTTTATTCTTATCCTTTTTTACTATCACTGGTAGTTGTTAATGAGCAATTCTTTAATAATCTCTATGGTGAGTTTCACAGTTTTCTTGTTTAATGTTCCACTAGTTATTGCATTAATCATTTTCTTTGTTTTATAGGTCAAACCATTGTAGAAAGTTTGAGCATGTATCTATACAAGTAGCTTATAATATGTATATTTGCTCAATAAATCGTTATATCTCTCACACACTTCATACAGATATTTATCTTTGAATTATAGGTTGGTAGAGATGTACATCAACTTGAACGTCTTTATTGGTGAAAATTATTTTGCTAGGAATTTCTCCACTAGGTTTTCCTATATTATGATTAAGGTTATATGTAGTGACTTCAATCACTATTTCACTTGATCCCTTAAGGAGTGGGAATATTCTCATCCTAATTGCATCATTAGCTATTACATTGATATTGAATATATCACATTTCTTCAAAAGTTCTGATGAAATGTGCGTTGAGATCTTCATAGAAAAATATGTTAAATTGCATAGATTGTTGTAATATTTAGATGATATTTCATTTGATTTCAAAGTAGTTAGCGTTGATTATTGGTTTAGTAATACTAGATTGTATCCGCTCAAGTGAAGGTTTCATGTACTTTAGGATAGTTTTATACTCCTCCATTGCATCTAGTTGTATGTTTTGGACTTCTATTGTGACACTCGCATATACCCCCTGGGAGAATATTGCGAGTGCCACACACATAAAACATACAGAATACAAAACATATGAAACATTTCATACATGCGTTTTCAGAATCTTAAACAAACATACATTACATATCGTAAATTCGAAAACCAATCTATAATAAGGTTATTATAAACCTTCAAACAAATCCAAAAGTCATATACATCATAAACAAGCCCAAAAACAAACTCAAAATTACATTTTGACAAACAAAACTCAATCTTCTTTGGCCATTACAGTTGATTTGTCCCAGTTTTTAAAAACCTCGCTTTAAACCTACACGGGGCAAATCCACCGTGTTAAACATATAGCTTAGTGAGTAATAACTAATCTATGTATGAAGTGACAACTCATCATACTGAATCATGTAACAGCATAAACATGCGTTAAAAGATTGCTTTAACAATAAATCAAACATAAAGCATTTCAAAATAGATTTTATAATTAATAGAACTAAATATCACAAAAGGGTATAAACCTTTCAGAATCAGAACAAAATTTTGTTATGTCAGAAACAACATATATCATAATATAAAATCAAATGACTGCTAATCCATTTACAGAAGTGAGTAACAGGACTTATACAGGAGAGATCGAAGTCTCAACACTGAAGTGTCACAGGAGAGACCGAAGTCTCGACACCGAAGTGTCACAAGAGCAGCTGCAGATCCTTCTAGGCATGCCTATTTACCCATAACTAGGACTCAACATTTTTAAAACAAAACAAAGTCATTTTAGACATTTCGTGTGCAATGCAAGTAGTCAATCATATTCATAAGCAAGTAGCATTTTCAATGATATAAACATGCATCAAACACCTTGGGCAATCATTATTTGGAATTCAGAACACAATCAGCATAAATCAAATTCAACAAGCAGAACAAAGTAAGGTGTGACCATCTAAGATTACTCACTATCGCTCCCGTTCGCTTATTGCCTTCAAGTTCTGATAATATCTGGAAGTGATCGCTCTACTTGCCATTTGATATACAATCAAACATAAGTTCATATTACCATTTTTTCATGTAACTGAATTAGCATTAGTATGAATGTATCATATAACATGCATGTTTAATGATATAGTCCAACTTTGTTTTCAAATCATACTTTCGAGTCTATTTTGTATGGTCATTTAGATCAAGAAAATTGAGTATTTAAGTAACACTTTCTTCTAGAAAATTGTTCAACTTTGTCTTAGGTTTCTAGTGACACCAAAATGATACAATTTGGTTCTGTATACTGAAAGTTATACTTAAAATATTTCAGACTGTTTTTAAGCTACAACATAATTTTTAACTCAACTTAAAATCAGATTTTGAAATTCTTCAAACAAGAATTGTAATTTTATCACTTCAGGAAAGTTGTGGCCTTATGTCTCTAGTTTAATTTGAAGTAAGAACCAACTCATTTGGAGATCCAAAATTCAATATATAATCAAAATACCGAAGCATGTTCAATAAAAAATACTCCAGTTCATAACATTTCAACAGACTCCCTCACTTTCATCCAATCAATCTTTTGCAAATCAATTCGGATGGCTATTTTGACATAGAAACTGAGGCTTTTGAGCAAAGTATTCTTCTAAACAAATGTTCCTCTATGTCTCAAAGTTCTAATGAACTATAGTTCATATAATTTTATTCATTATTCCATAAGTTATACTCAATATACTACAGACTAAGTACATTTGAAATTTTGGCTAGTGAATGATCATGCATTCAAGTTTTACAACCTATATCTCTCAATTACAATATCCAAAAATTACAAACTTTATACCAATTTAAAGCTAAGAGAATAAGATAAAACTTTGATGAAGACTTCTCAGTCTAACTCGGTCTACATCAATACAGTTTATTCAATAACCACAGGATATGATTTCTATCCCTGGTAGTGCTACAGCCTAAGCCAAGACCCAATTTCATGCCAATTTTGAAAGTCTTAGAGACAGAATTAAAAATTTAATTCTTTAAGAAAGTTGTAGGCATCTGTCTCAAGTTTAATCTAAATTAAAATTCATCCAATTTGGATACCTACAGGGCATGATATAGCTAAAATACCAAAACCTGTCCAGTGTATCTACTCTTTCCAACCAGTTTTCAGCACATACCTAACCTCAATTCTTTCTTTATTCAGTACATGTTTGCTCCATTTCAAACATCAAACAATATATGTTATCAAGTGTAGAAATTATCTTCAAAGAACCAGCTAAATTAAGCTTCCAAACAACCAACACATATCTAAGTTTAATGTGTAACTTTCAGCATCAATGAGGTAATAATACATAGAATCACAAAACCTATTTCTTAATGAAATAACTTACAAAGCTTCTCAAGGTTGATAATCCAAACTCTAGAAAAGTCTAGAAGCTAGAGAGGAGATGGGAGGTTTCATGGAGAGAAGAAAACAAAGTGAAAAAAAGAACAAAATAGAAAAGTTTCCAGCAAAAACTTGCTTCATCACCACCTAGGTGTCACTCCCTCCATAAGGCATGTGTCTTCTTGCATATGTCACATATGTCCTACACTTAAGCTACCATTTGTCACACTTACATTAAACCATGTTTCACTTAATGAATGATGTCAAATGCCACAATTTAATTAGGTCACTTGTGACTTTATTAACTATGTCATTTGTCAATGTATCAACTATGCCAAATGTCACTAACTCATAGGCATAATCATTCCAATTTTCATATACCAATTTATCTTGCCACTTGAAAATTTTCCTAATCTAAATATACATTTAAATACCTTAATTCTCTAACGATATCAATTAATTCCAATTTACTCACTATAATCCACTTCATCAAAAATTCAAGTCATAAGTCTTTCATATTCTATTCATAGCAAAATTTTTAACTCCTATCACACATGTACTTTCATGAACATGTATCATTTCAACTAGGGCATATTTTGGGGCCTTACATCTATTGTATTCTTTTCTCTTCACATCTAACGAAGAGTCTTTTCAATCCCTAGAACTTCTTTAAAGAGTTCAAATTTTCTACTCCTTTTCATGCAAAAGGATCATAAATTAAATCAAAGAAACTAAGTAAAGAAAATAAAATAATTAAAATTAAACAAAGAATGTAAATAAACACAAAGAAGTAGAATAATTAGAGTAATAATTATCAAATTTCCTAAATAATAATTCATTTTGTTGAAAGGATGCCAAAATATCAATGTGATTTATATTATATTTGAAAATTCGTCTATCCTAATAATATTATTCATAACCTAAAGTAAGTGAACCTATCATTCATGGTAATATATTGGTAAATAGAGTGTCGATCTCACAAAGAAGTGATGAAAATATTTAGTAAACTCTCCTATTATTACCTACCTAATTAAATGAAAAGGATTGGATTTTGATTGATTAAATTAAACATAAAACAAAAGTAAATATAAAAAACATCCATCAAATAATCAAAAATGATTAATCAAAAAAAGAAACTATAATTGAATAGACATAAAGATACGAATCCCCCTAGTATGATTCAATTTATCAAGAAGGTTTTATTAATTGGACCAAAAAATTTTCCTAACTTATGAAAATTTTCTCTTTTGAGTTATAACCACCCCCTTATCTCTATCCGATTAAAGCTTTAAAAATCTCATTAAGGTATGTGAAGGTTTATAAAATTTTTTGACCCTAATACTAGGGAATTTATTTAAGCATATCTGTTGTACCTCGTATTTTTCTTGGAAGTTAGAACTATTAAATCAGAAATTGTTAGTGATTAGTTATGAGTGAAGAAAAGGAGAATTCTTGAATTTGAAATCATATACAAGATTAAGATAGTGAATGTAGTAAGTTGATGATGAGTGTACTTGAATGTGT
>JANSVB020000458.1:4741076-4755247 GCA_025504935.2 Erythroxylum haughtii
CAAATTAACATGCTAATTACTCACATTAACATGCTAATTAAGTCCTCAAAATCATAAAATAAATCAAAGTCTCAAAAGATCATTAAATCATGCTTAACTTAGG
Source organism: Erythroxylum haughtii (assembly GCA_025504935.2). Classification (NCBI taxonomy): domain Eukaryota; kingdom Viridiplantae; phylum Streptophyta; class Magnoliopsida; order Malpighiales; family Erythroxylaceae; genus Erythroxylum; species Erythroxylum haughtii. The sequence continues at coordinate 4,741,180 of JANSVB020000458.1, forward strand.
ACATTTTTCAAATCATCAAATTGAAAGAATTTGCTAAAACTTCCTTCTAGAGAAATGTTCCTCATTGTCCCAATTTCATAATGACACCAAAATCATTTAATTTGGTTCACTATTCCAAAAGTTATACTCCAAACATTTCAGATTATTCTTATGCTAAAACATTATTCCTGCTATTTACTTCCATCCAAAAATTGACATTCTTAGAGACTAAATTGAAACTCAAGTCCTTCAGAACATTTGTATCCCTATTTCTCTAGTTTAATCCAAATCGAGAATCACCTCATTTGGATGACTAGAGAAAAAGTTATGGCCTAAAGACTTTCAGCTCTTACTAATCCAAGACTGAACAGTAATCCCAACTTCAATTCAGAACTTGAAAGTCTTCGGGCTGAATTAAAATTCAGTTCCTTCAGATAACTTGTAATTCCATGTCTCTAATTGATTTTTCAATAAGAATCAACTCAATTGGATCTCCACAGACCAAGAATATACCAAAATACTGAACCATGTTCAGAAAATTTTCCAACTTATTTTGACTAAATCAATCATCCTCAATTTAATATAAAAAATCCACGATTTTCTATGGACAGATAGAGGGATGACTTAGCAATCCAACGATTTAAAACTCAGGTCGATCGGAGGTCCGACGAAAAAGTTATGTCCAAAAGAATAGAGAGAGGTCGGTCAGAAAAAAAATTCCAAATCGGAGCTCGCACTCGCGAGCGGGTCCCTCGCCAGGGTGACCGAGCGTGGCCGCTCACCAGGGCGACCGAGCGCGGCCGCTCGCCAGTGAGACTGACCGCGGCGCTCACCCTCGCAAGGGGGCGCTACTCCTTCTCTTCTTCCGACCTTCCAACTTCTAAAATTCATAACTTGTGACTCAGAACTCCAAAATTTTCAAATTTGGTATGAATAGAAAGATAAAAGAAAGCTCTACAATTTCCATGAGAACTTAAAAACCAATTCCATCTCTAAAGGAGTCAAAAACCTACTCGAAGTTTCTATCCAGAATCATGTCACCCTAAACAGTCACATAACTTCTAAAATTTCTATCTTTCAACTCGAAGGCTCAAAAATATCATAATTTATATCAATGAAAAGATCAAAATGCAACCTACAACTTTTATGAAGGATAGAAAAATCAATTTGGCCTTAAGGGAGTCAAAAAGCCACTCAAAATTTCTGTCCACTAATGATCATGCCAAACAGTAACATAAATTTCTAAAAATCATAACTTCCTATTCCATGATCCAAAAATTCCATACTTTACATCAATGAAAAGATGAAAACATAATCTAAAACTTTCATGGAACACTTAAAAGCAATTTCAACTTTTATCTAGGTCAATTTTTCAATCAAAGTTTCTGCCAGAAATTTGTCATCCTAAAACAACATCCAAACTTCCAAATTTCATATCTTCCAATTTCCACAACCAAAATTAACATATTATACATCAATGAAAAGATCAAAACCTAAACTACAATCTTCAAGAAGACTTTTTGGTCAAATTCTAACTCTATGAGGGACAAAACTTCACTCAAACTTTCTGCCCATAATTGGCATTTTGACAGCACCTCCCCCAAACTTCAACTATCCATATTTCTTCAAACACCCACACAATTTACAGCACCTGCACAAACACTTCAATCATCCACATTCTCCAATTCCCACATCCAAACACAATACACAATACCTCATTTTAAAGCTATGCAAATACTCCATAATCCTTAAGAAGGCTAAAGAAGCCAATCAATTCCACATAAGTCCAGAAATTTGTCTCAAAAGAAAGGAATACAATAAACACCATTCTATTCATTGGACGAGGCCATGTTCAACATCATACTACCTCATCTTTTTATCAAACATATGCAAAACACAAGGAAACTCAAATGTCTTTCATTTCATCAAATGCTCATAGATTCATTTATACTTTTCATTCATTACAAGGAATCATACCATATTTCCTCATTTAATTTCATTTAATAATTTCTAATTTCCAAGAAAAGCTCGGGGTCCAACAGGGGTGGAGTTAATACCTCTCTGAGATGCCACTTCGGATGAATCATATTGTCTTAACACCTGCAGGTGCTAGAAATTTTTGAAGTAATAGGTATATTTTCAGCTAAGGCTTTGTTGAAGGAAGGATCATTAGCAAAGGGAAAATCAAAATCATTGAAGATGAAATCCTAAGATATGTAAATTTTTCTCAATGAATCCAAACACTTGAATCCTCTATGGTTTGGACTATAACCTAAGAAAATGCATTTTTGGCTATGAAAATTAAATTTATGTTGATTATATGGTCTATGGTGAGGAAAAGTTGCATAACCAAAGGTTTTTAGTATGTTGTAATTCTGGTGATGACAAAAAATCTTATAAAAAGTTGTTTGATGATGCAGTATAGGTTTGGGAAGTTAGTTAACGAGATAGACAAAAGTTTCAAAAGCTCCCCACTAATACGACAATGGCAAAGAAGCTTGTGCTAAAAGAGTTAGGCCTTTCTCTATGATGTCTCTATGTTTCCTCTCTACTCTCCCATATTATTGGTGACTGTGAGGACACGGATGTTGGAATAAGATAACAAGAAAGGTGAGGAATGGTTTAAGAACTCTAAACTCACCTCCCCAATCGGTTTGAACACTTTTAATGGGTTTATCAAACTGTTTTTTTTTTCATTGCTTTGAAGTTTTTGAAAAACTCAAATGCTTGGAATTTGTTTTTCAATAGATAAGTCCAACTATATCTCGAAAAATCATCTAGAATTTGCAGATAATAAATGAAGCCTTTTTTTGTAGCTATGGGTGTAGGACCCCATAAATCTACATGTATGAGCTATAATGGAGAGGTGGTTTTATTTTGTGTAACCCGAAAAGGTAATGTGTGGTTTTTTCCTACTTGACAGGCATCACAAGAATCCAAAAACATACCATTACTGAAAGGTATATGACAAAGCTTCAAAACAAAATTTTTACTACAAACTCTCCTGAGTGACTAAGTTTGGTATGCCACAGTTTAAGTGTATTTGTCTTATTTAGGCTAGACATATAGGTTTTTAGTCTAAAGTCAGTAGGATAGGTGGCGATTGTTGAGTGAGGTGAGTGAGCATCTTGAGGAAGAGGAAGACAGTATAATCCATTTTTAGTTGTTCCCTTGAGAAGCACTTTTCTTGTTCTCCTGTCCTTGACCAAACATAGATCCTTGTGAAATTCAATAAAAATAGGATTATCGTTAGTGAGTTTATGGACACTTAATAAATTCTTGGTTATGTGCAAGACGTGGTTTAACAGGATATTAGATTGAGGTATAGGTAAAGAACTTGATCCAAAATGTATGATGTTCAGTTGCTGACCATTACCTATAGTTAGACTTGACCTCCTGAATACTCATTCTTGTTGATCTGCAAATTTCCAAGACTATTAGAAACATGATGTGTCGCTCCATGGTTGAGGAACCAGTTTGGATCTGTTACTGATTGGGGTGTGGCAATGATGGCTGACATTTGTGATGGTTGATACTGTTGCCCCTGAGACATTTGCTAATTTTGTTGTTGTTATTGAGACTATCCTTGGTAATTCGAATCATATCGATAGTAATAGATTGCTGCTGTGTGTTCAGGTTTGTCGCAAACCTAGCATACTGGTTTGTTGTGTCCAAGTCCTCTGCCTCTGTAACATCTTCCCTGTCCTCTATTTTTTGGCCTCCACCATGGTTTTGGTTTAAATGAGTTCCAGAAGTTTGAGTGTATCTAGACCTGTTCCTCTTTGATGTCCAGTAATAGCAATGTTGGCTGAAGGGTTCTGCATATCAACAGTGGTTGCAACATTGTACTGTTCTAGACGAGCTTTTTGGTTCATTAGTATTGCATAAAATTCATTCACACTAAATTTATCAGTCCTTATTGTGACACTAGCAATAATGGAATCATATTCAATACCAAGTCCAGCCATTACATACATTATAATATCTTCATTAGACACCACACATCCAATTGAATTTAGATTATCAGTAATGCCTTTGATTTTATTAACATATTCAATGATGCTCATAGATCCCTTCTTAGTAGTTTGTAACTGAATTTTCAAATAAAGGGATCTTGCTCGAGATTGTGATGTGTATGTTACCTTAATATATTTCTATAGCTCACATGATGTATTGCAGTTAACAAGTTGATTGAGAATAGACTCCGATATTGAGGATCACAACTAACCTAAAATGATCTGGTCTTACTTACTCTAGGCAATATATTCGATGGATAGTGTTTTTCCTAGTAATGATCCATTTAGTGAGTTTGAATTCAACACAGACTTTAATGGTGGTGATACTTTCTCGTCGATAAATAAATTGAGACCAAATCCTTTTAGTATCAGGTACATCGTGGTGCACAACGTGGGGGGATGACACCCACGATCAGATCTGCCAAACAACACCCGGGCCCCAAAACTGACTAAACAAGAGGATGCGTCGTCAAAGATTCCTTGCGCATGATGCTATCAGGCATGCCCAAGCATGGGGTTCAGCCACAATCCAAAAATCCCACAATCTAAGTATCACCTAGCACCACAACATACCTAGGTTGCCAAAATGCTGCCCCACCTTCGGACCAGCTAAGCAACCGAACACCTTGCCGATCGTCATCAACAAGGCAACCGTCAATTAGTTCAGCGTCCGAATGCTTCGTAACACTCCATTCCAAGTAATTATTACAATCTAATTCGATGGCCAAGGAAAATTTTAAATTCGAGGTGATGATAGTTGGATCAAAAGAAGATGAGCAACCTTGCTCTGATACCATGATCAAGTATTAGAATTAATTAATAAAAAAGCAAGAAGAAGGTGAAACTTGAATAGTGTATTCATGATAAAGATGACCCATTTATCTGCAGAGCTGCACTCTATTTATATAACTGCAGATGATAACAAATTAATATACGTGACGACTGAATAGAAGAGTTCTAGAACTCTGAAAATAACTAACTTCATAATAGACTATAGCTATAACTAATTACAGATTTATACTATAAAGGGAAATTAACAACTATTTTCAACCGTATGAAGACGTATGGAAACAATTGTAGGCTGTCTCCGTCTCAGCACGGAGTATCAATAGACATCTTATTATCTTTACATAATCCCAACTTTCTGGTGCGTAGAATTGTAGTAGATTACACATATCATGGCCGTTAAGACCCCACCCAGTTAGTCTTCTCTTTCTATTTTTCTAAAGCAGGAAAATGTTTGAGAATAATTAATTGTCAAATCTAACCGTAGACTTGGTGTCAATTTTGTAGACTCAAAATTTTATACATTGAAATTGGAAAGCCAGTAAATCTTTTCCTTTCAATAGATCGCAAAATGTCGGGGAGTTGCAGAAAAATGAATGCTTATAGGAGTTGATCTTGGAAAGAAGTACACGTGGAGGAATGGAGCATCTCCCTTTTGCCTTATCCAAGGGAAGTAATACGAATCACAGAGAAATAAATCATTTGGACTTCTATTCTCGCGTAGAGCTGAATTGTTAACATTTTTTGAGATAATGAATCTATCTCTTTTCTATTGGATGGCACCATCTGAATTTGTATTCAAGCATTTCTTTCCCGGATTATAGTGGACTCGTATCTCAATCCTCGTAGATTCTAAACTTGCAATTGAGATTATGGTATTGGTTTCAGTGTGATGTTTGCTTTTTGTGTTACCGTCAGATTTCTACCAAATAATGGAACAGAAAGCAGTAAACAATAAATTGACAGGAAAGCATCCAGACGAACAGGGTTTACCAAGATTATTTAGCACCGATCAGAAACATACAATTAACATTTGTTCATCCATTTTAGGACAAACAGGAGATTAACTAATCGTATATATGTAGCAGAAGATTTATCAAAGAGACAATTATAGATGGACCTGAAAGTCCTGTAACCTCAATTTGTGAGGTAAAAGCGCATCGTATGATCTAGGCGGTGAAGCTGCCACAGTTAATTTTCGAGCATCAGTCCCCAGTGATGATTTCGAGTAACCACCCCTCTTACATGGAACGTAGTTCATTGACTTCTCATTGGGACAAGTTATTTTCCTGGAGAAAAATGCTTCACATTCGGCTGCTGATCTCTGGTTTGGGGCACCGAGAATGCAGTTCTTTTCAATGGCAAGTGTCTTTCTTTGTATCAATTTCCTGCATTCAGGACCAACCTGAGTGAAATAGTTATACGACAAAGTGAGGTTTGAAAGGTTCGGCAATTGGCACACGGACTCCGGTACTGTACCGTAAAACTCATTGCAAGCCAAGTTCAGGATCTGCATGTCTGCCAGGCACCCAAATGAGTGCGGCATTGGACCTGTCAACTTGTTCACACTCACATCAAATACATTGGTTTTCTTCAGGAAACCAATCTCATATGGTAAACAACCTGAGAACTGGTTGTTCAGGAAAAGAACCTCCAACAAGTTCGGAGCTTTGCCAATGCTTCTCGGGATTGGACCATTGAATTTATTGTTAGCAAATGTCAGGTAAAGTGCAGGTGTTGAGCCGAGATTATCAGGAAGTGCTTGACAGAACTCATTGTTGTTGAGAAAGATCACGTCGACGTCTAGATTGAAGACCCCTGAAGGCACAGGCCCTGAAAATGAGTTGAACCTGAGGTCCAAGAACGTCAATCTCGTTGCTTTAAGAACTTGCACAGGAAACCCGCCACTGAACTTGTTATTGCTGAGATCTAGTTCAAACAAGTACTTGAGCTTACCGATTGTTTCAGGCACTGGACCAGAAAAATTATTGGTGTTTATATGGAAGATAGATAAGTCCGTGAGCTTATCAAGTAGGCCTATAAGCTGAAGTTCAGAGCCACCGAAGCTGTAGAGGTTGAAGTCCAACGCCGCAAGTGCCCTCATCTTGAAGTCAGGCCTTATTGCACAGCGAAAGCCCGGGTAGTTACAAACATCTCGACCGGTCCACTTACCGGTAATGTTTTGAGGGTCGCTCTTGATTTTTGGAATTAAGTTTTGGATTGTCCTCCTATCTCTCAGAAGATTATTTGGCGGTGGAGGAGGTGGACGCGGAGGTGGAGGTGGAGGTGGAGGAGGGGGTGATGGTGGTGGTGGAGACGGAGGAGGAGGTGGTGATGGTGGTGGTGGACATTGTGGAACAAATGGTATTGGAAAATGTGGTGGATACGGTAAACATGGTAGGAAATGATGATCCTCATATTCATAAGAAGGACCGGGAGCGGGAGCATCATGACCTTCTATTATTGTTTCAAAGGCTTCTCTTTTAATCTCAGTGGCTGCATTATGACTAGCATTGATCTTGAAGCACAATGAAAATAGGTTAACCACTACAATTAAAACCAGTAGTAGAGAATGGTAAGAAATGGCACCCATTTGTGTGTCTACACAGAGAGTTTTGGTTTGGAAGTGGAGCAGAAAGCTATATATAGTGGGAGACCTTAGACAAAGATTGGCCAATACAAAAGTTGACGCTCTTATTTTCTGAGAGAGACATCTATCTGCTAACGCTCATGCTGGTTAATCACAGTCATCCTGCACTAGACTTTTCCCGAGCATTTATATTCCACTGATACAGTTAAATAGTGCTTCCCACGTCTTAATTTGCACGACCAAACTTTATAGCAGATGGATATTTCTGCGGTCTATGCCATATTTGAGCTTAAGTTGCACCAAGCACTCTACATGTGTGTAATGTCGGACATTTAAAGATTTCAGAGTTATTTTGAGTGTGAGAAAAGAACAAAAAGGAAAGAAGACCTTAAAGTGCTTGTGTAAATTGAAAAGTGAAATGAGAGTCGACGAAGGTCTACACATGCAGTCGTCAGTGTACGATGGAGGCAGACTTGGGTAGGTGAAAGCGGAAAAATACAAACAAAATTGAAGAGCCAAATGGAATTGGAAACATTTTAAGATGGGTCCATAGTAAATCTGAAACTCATCATCAGAGTCAGTAAGAATTTTGTTGGTTCCTGTAACCATTATGAAGTTGGATGACAACTGTAGCGCCATGTGCATGTGATAAAGAATCCATGGTTATTTATTTGCTTCAACAACTAGACTTGAATACTTGATAGGTACCATCTACACGTAAGTATATACAAGCTAATGGTGGAGAATGGTCGACGTCAAGAAAAGTCGGTAAAAATGCATGGATTGCGGGAGATGTGTATTCGAAGACGGACCTTTTAGTTCCGTCAGATGAAAATGAAAACCTTCAAGTACGAGGAGTTGTTCAGTGCTATGTTGGAGCTACCATCGATTGAATGAAAGGTCTACAAATGCTCCTGTTGAGTTTTCATTTTATTCCCATAGCTTGTAATCCAGGGGACGAGATCTTCTGTACGGGTACGCTATGCCAACTCGGAAGATCTCATCCGTTTTATACGGAAGATCTCACCCGGTAATCCAGGAGTTTACGGTACGAACTTGCTGTTCTCCAAAAGATGGAATGCAATAAGTACATTTGGGATACTGTTTACCACAGGTGGCTTGTACAATTGCTACTTTTTGATTTGTGTATTTCTCTGGTGAATAAGAAAAGGAAACGACCCCTGCAAGCCCTAAGCCAAGTATTGAATTTTGATCAATAGGCAATGACAGCCAAAAAGTGTCGAGTTGGAGCAATTAATGTGGTACTTGTAATCTTAAAGAGGGTTGTTGAATTGAAATTATAGGAGCATGCATGAGAACGGCAAAGACCACAAGACTGACGTCTCTCCCACCAATCAACATGTACAGCAATGCAAAAACTAGCCATTACTGACTTCTATGTGTAAAAGAGGAAGTACGATGAAGGATGCAACTGTAATAAGATGGTTTTTCAGTTGATGACGGTAAGTTCATGCTGCTTTAGCTGTATCTCTAAAACGTCAGGTCAAACTAATGACATTGACAACTGCATCTGCGTGTTTAAATTACACTGTCCCACCAAGCAAGCATGGAGTTGTACTAACCCAATCATAGCATTCAGAATTCCATTATTGCAAGAAATCTGTACAGTAAAAATTGCTGATAAATGGCAAAATTTTGTCGGTAATAATAATTACTGATAGAATAAAACACCAAATAATGACATCGTTAATACGGTTGTTGGTAAATTTAATAATAAAAATTATGTATCATTATATCGGTAAAATATATCGATAGATATAACCGTCGGTACACCTTTGTTAAGATAATCGCAAATATTTGAATGTTACCGACGGAATAATAAGAACGGTCGGTAAATACTACCAACAATTACCGACAGTTTATGGTATTCTGTCAATAATTTTATGCATTTTTGCGACGGTCTATATTCCATCAGTAATTGAAAGCAAGAAATTTTTTTAAAAATCCCGACATGAATTTTTATTTGATGATTATATGAAAAATGCATAATTTCAACAGTTGTGAATTACCTGTGCATAATAAATTTATGTGTTTATATATTTAATTTGTTTAAACATAAAGTTGATTGATGATATAATGCAAAAATTTTCTTTATTGATAATAAAAACATTACAGTGTACATAATAAGTCTTTGTAATTGAAAACAAATGACTACAACACCTAATGTGCTGGTGATCGCAGGTGCTTTGAGCTGCTACCCTTCCCCTTCAACTGCTCCATTTCCTATCTCAACTGAGCCATCTGCTCCATCAATGTCTGCATATGTGCGTGTCTGAAGCTCAGTGACTTCACTAGTTTGCGCTGGTCTATTAGACGTTGCTGTACTGGACATGAAGGATTGCGAATAACATGTATTTGTAAATGAACCTAGCTCAAATATTCGTCCATGACGTTCCCTACCACCGACAGCCTCAAGATACATCTGAGTCTCATCAACAAGTTGTTTCTTTTGAAACTGTTGCCGAATGTCATGTTACATTTGGTCCTATTTGAAAGCAATGTTTACAATAGTAAGGGATTACTATTAAGAAATAATAACAATGCATTAATTTCACATATATTTAGCTCTCTACATCGGTTGTTGACGAATGTCACACCGTCATGCTTCTTCGTGTAAGTGTGTAAAAACAACTGAGTAGGTGTAGCTCTCATGCTTCAAGACTATTCGTGCATATTTAACCTAAATTATTAGAAGTGAATTACATTTGATTAAAATTTTGGCAAAATTTCCTCTATTTTTATGATATTTTTCCCTGTCGAATAAAAAAAAACTTAACACAGCCATATATGGCACAAACATTTATACCATTATCATTGTCGATAATACAGCAAAGTAAAACATTTACAATATAAGTGTCAAGTTTAGATACTTACAAGCTTTTATGCATGCTCGTGGTGGGTTATTGATCCTCCTGTATGTATGGGAAGACGCTCTCCCCTCGAGCCTCCACGTCTTTTGGTAGAGTTATGCCCTGAGATGGACATAGCCTCATGACTTCTCCAATACTCTTGCCAACGACTCCATTTTTGCTCCGAAATATAAGGCAGTCATACACCTGCCTTATATATTGCACCAATAAAGTCAAATAACATGTACGAGCTCGCCTCTCCCATTGTCTATGTATGATGGCGTCGATATCAGAATTCCAGAAAATTTCTTTCTGAAATAAGAAGAAAAAAATTTAGACTAGTATAATGTAATAATATCTATTTAATTAGTGTATATAAATCAATATAAAGAGAAAATAAATCTTTATTGTACCTCAAACTCCTGAAAGTAAAATCCCTTTGTCGCCTGAGAGATATTCTTCTACACATAACCCTTAGGATCAATCCTTTCTTTAAATTTAGAATTCATAATTCTGGAACACGGTCCAGACGGAATCAACCTAATATAAAAAGTTATTTTATACAATGAAAACAGTGATAAACCTATAACTTAATTAAAAACAAATAGTGGTTAATGTGATTTCACTTACAGATTGTTAACAATTATTATGTACTTTCTCCCGTCCGGTCCCTTAACTTTAAGTTGGCGAACGTCTCCTCCATCCGATAAAGTGGTATTGGATGATATATGAGTTGGAGATGGGGATGGCATAGTATAACGAGGAGTAAGTGATGCCTCATCTGCAACTGTAGGCCCTGGAGGGGGAGAAGGTGAGTCAGTGCGAGCTGCAGATTGTGACGATCCACCTTCACAGCAAGTACCTCTGAACATGCCTCTAAACTTAGGCCACATCATCTCACACTGTCTCTTTATCCCATATTTTTACCTGAAATTTATTATTTATCGATATTTTTACTTATAATATAATTTGAATTTAATCTTTTATACAATATATGGAAAAGGAAATAAGGCGATTTGTTGAATATCATATTAATGTACAAACGACGAAAATGACATTTAACAATTGTTAAAGTCGTAGAAGAAGAACAATAACAGCCCTCATTTAATAGGACGCAGGTTAACCTCTAACTAGTAGGGAGGTTGTTTGACAAATTCTTACAGATACAACAAGAAATCAACTTTAAAGCCGAGTCTAGTATATTGCATCAATAAATCAAAATGATAAGATTAATTTGTTTAATTCCATGTGACATGGGAGTCGATAAAGGTAAATGAGTCCCCGATTTTTAGATTCTCGAGAAGTGTCCTAGTATGTTCAAAACCACTAATTGAAACAATTATACTTTTTCCCTCAGGTGTAGGCTTTTGAACACCTTCTTGCAACAACGTTTCCGCTATAGCTAAACTTGTAGAGGATACAGTGAATGAGTTGCCAATCTTAGTATGGAAGATTAACTCTCTAGGTGCACTACTAGCGGGAACAAATTTACCTAAAACATAATCATTGTAGAACTTTCATAATGTCATATTAGAAAACCGTTAAATGAACTAAAACTGGATATTAATGCATACATGAATGTCCAGACGAGGTTTGTGGAATTAACTAATTTTCCAAAAGAACCGATCTCCCTAATCCTTTATAGATAGTTGTGATATCGCTCTCGCCTCTATCGCCATACATGTCATGTTCGAGATTCAAGACAGCTTAAAACAACATGTAGTGTAGATCATCAAATGCATTTTAAGGGTGGTTCATGCCATTTGTTTTATTTTTTTATATTGGTATAATTTATAAATATGCATGAAATAAATAATTGCATAACTATAAATTATTTGAAAAATTAATAATTTTAAAATAAAAGTTACTATTTTGATTTAAATAATATTTGTGAATTTATTTATATCTTTATTTTTAATTAATTGACAAATTTTATTTTTGCATACACTTAATAAGATAGTAAATTTGAAAATGTCATATGGTTTAAATTTTAAAATAAGAGAATTATATGTGAATTTTATAATTGATATAAAATTCAATTAAAATTTGATATTTAAAGTAACAATTGAGTTCAATTGTTACTCTAGATTATACAAACTTTATTATTTTAGAAACGTGATTTTTTGTTGTAAACCATTTTCTATTACAATGATCATTCCTATTTAAATCCAAATAACTTTACGTACTATGCCATCTTCATCCTAAGTTTAATGACTACATGATATATTAAGAAAACAAGCTAAGAACATTCATAGATGCAAGTTGAATCACTTCACAAATAATGCTAAACCACTTCACAAGTAAGAATAAAATCATCAAATAAGGCTAAACACTATAACAAGCAATTTGAGACATTATCCTTAATCATCAAATAAGGCTAAATCATTAAATAGGCTTACCCATTAACTCATTCTCTGATACAAATCAACTTCATCTTTACACATTAACAAATTTTTCAAACAAGAGGCATTTTATCGAACACCTAATATGCATCAACAAATCATCCCAACTTCACAAGCAAATTTTTCCTTAAACCTTCCAACACTAACACAAGTATCTTAAAAGTTCTTATTCATTCATAAATTACTCAAACATACAAAACAAAATACTCAAATATGCTAAACAAACTCAAATTAATCAAACCACGGTGAAACACAATACCTCCACAAGTTCACAAATGGTGGGAGAAGAAACCCAACTTTTGACACACCACCAAACTCCTGCCAATGTCGACAACATCACACAACACCTTCACCGGAGAAGAAATCAGAAAATACAGGAGAAGAAGAAAGAGGAAGCAAAGTCAACGGTGGAGTGGGGGGGAGGGACGCACGGGTGCGTTTTAATTTAACCAAAATGACATTGTTTGGTGTTTAACCAAACAACGTCGTTTTGGTTAAGTTAATAACGTTCAAACGAAACCAGACGATGATGTATTGATTTAGAGAGTTACCGATGAAATTTTCCATTCCTACCACTCCGTATGAAAAGTCCAAAATTTAACCTTCCCTCCTTAATTGCCAATGGCATTTTTCTGTTGCTAGATTATATTTTCCATCAACTTTTTTTACGGACAACCAAAATTGTTGTAAATTTCTTATTTTCTTTTAGTAATTTACCGATACACATCTTTAAATTGCAAAATTCTATCGTAAATTAATTTCCTGCTATATTTATTGACTGATATTTCATCCACCTCTAAATGGACTTTTTTCCCATTAATATTGCCAACGGAACTTTGGTTTCCGTCGGTAATTTCCAAGTGTCTAAATTCCATCGGTATGTTTTTGTCCCTAATTCCAACTTTTCTTGTAGTGCATATAAAGTTTAAATTTTAGTAAAAGATTAACACTATTTAAACGATGGAGGATATCATAGTGAGTCAGCAAAATAATAATGACTAAACCTAATGTAAATGTGTACTTTTTTGCTCTATAGGCATTACAATTTTGGGCAAAAAGTTTTGGATGTATAGAAGAAAAGGAAGTGAACTAGCCTGAAGTCAGAATGCCCTTTTTAGCCTTCTTCCTTTATACAGGTTTCACAAGTAGTAATTTGATAACAATTTCAGTAACTCTTCTTCCCTTGTCATCTGTTAGACCTCTAAGTTCTGAAGTACTTCTTAGCGACCTTTATGGGGAGCTTTAGGAGGAAGGTTAGATAGATTCACACATGAGGGAGGCATGCAAAAATACTAATGCAAACGTGGGCAAGTGGGATCAGACTTGGTCTAAAATTTGGTAAAGTCTTGGACCTTGTGGAGATTGACTCGACCCAAGCTAAGGTCTTAACGGACTAAGGACTTAGCCTATACTTGGATGGACGGA
>JANSVB020000458.1:4803638-4822981 GCA_025504935.2 Erythroxylum haughtii
CAAGTCTAAGGATATTTACACCACTGCTATGATGAGATTAATCATTGACATTTAATAGATCATCCATATGATAATCTCATAATAGATCATCTGATGTACTTACAATTCTTAGTAAGCATCCATAAGTTAACTCTAAACATCTAATGGTTATAGTTTGTGAGATCCACTGCATGATCAAATCAATGAGTATAACATGTGATAGTCTATCCGGATTAATAATGTCCTATCTTATTAATCCTATGACTAGGGATAATTTAGATACTAATATAATTGCACATATTAGGAATGTCATTATCATGATCTTATCGTGATTTCCTTCATGCTATGTTTTATATCATGGACTTCATTAATTCGATTTAAGATCGACCTCAATCCATAAATAAATGAACATCAAATTAACGAAAAATTACCTTTCGCTTTATTAATCAAAATAAAGTTTGTACAAAAATGCTAAAGGTGATTGCCTTTAGAGCACTAATCTAACATTCTGTTCTCTGACTTGTCTTTTTAAAGAAGAGGACATTCAAGTCTTATGTGTCCAAGCTTCTTGTAGTGATAACATTTGATTTGATTGTTTTCTGTCTTGTTATTGTTGCTGCAACCTTTTAATAGGAACCTGTTTTTCCCAACTTTCTTGTTTCCTTCGCTTTTCTTCATCAGCTTCTTTTTATAGAAGCAGGCATATTTTTTGACCATAAAGTTGAACTTATCATCTCCATGTATTTAAAACTCAATGACATTTTCATCACCGTTTGATTCATCAATTATTTTTAGTGCCATTTCTTTTTCATAGGAGGATCCTTCATCTCACCTAAACTCGATTTCATGGATCATCAAGTTTTCTCGTAGCCAGTCGAGTGAGATAATGTCTAGATCCCTTACAGTTTCTAGAGCTGTCACCTTAAGTCTCAATTCCTTTTGTAGTGATCTTAGAATTTTAGTTACAAGCTTATCATTTGGATATATCTTTCCTAAGTTCTTTAAGGCTGTGATGATGTTGTTGAACCATCCGAAGAATTCATCTGTAGTTTCTCCCTATTTCATGCCAATAGTTTCATATTAACGCATTAAAAAGCTTATTCTATGTTTCTTTACCTCAGTTCCTTCAAAGGTGACTTGTAGTTTATCCCATTTCCTTTGCTATAGAGCAGTAGGCTATATTCTTATATTCTTTTAGAGATAGTGAATAAATCAGATGATATGTTGCTTTAGCATTTAGCTGTGCATTTCTTTTGTCAGCATTAGACCATACTTCTATTTTTTCTATAATGGGAAATGTAGCTCCAACTATGATGGCTTGCCAGACTTCAATCTCTACAGATTAGAGATAGATTGTCATTCTCTCTTTCTAGTATGAGTAATTGTTTCCATTGAAGTAAGGAGGCTTTAAGACAAATTGTCCTTCAAGGCTTCTCAAATTGTTTTCCATGATCTATCACGTGCTATAAAACACAATAAATATGAAACCTCGCTTTGATACCAAATGATAAAGCAAACACACACAAAAGGGGGGTAAATTGTGTATGACTTAAAAATTTGCAAGTTCTTTCAATTTCTATAATAGACAGATCCCAGTTAAAAATAATAATATGAACTTGTTAGACGATAGGAGCTTGTTAAACAATAAATCATGTTAAAACAATTTAAAAACAGAATGAACTTGTTAAACTAAAAGGAACTTCTTGCGAAACTAAAAACATAAAGAGCCTATTTTAAAAGTGAAGGAGTGTTTTACGAAATGAAAACATAAACAATATAATGTGAAAATTTTAAAGTTAGAGGAGATAAAGAATGACACAATCGATTTACATTGTTTCGACTTATAACCTAAGCCTACATCCAGTCCCCAAGTATCAACTTGAGTGTTTCATTATTAAATTCAAGTAGCAATTTGACGAGCCTCTTTAAGCTCACAAGTAAATATTTTTCAAGGTTCTTCAACCTTCCACACTAGTACTATTTTTCTAACATCTACAAGCTCTCAATAAATGACAAAACAATTTTCTCAATATGAGCTTCAATGATCACTCTCTCAAAAGAATTTTCACTTTCTAAAACACAAGAGATTTGATAATGATATGGCTTTCGAAAGTGTCAAAGTTATAATGTATATCAAAAATTTGCCTTCCTTGATTTTTCTATATATTTGTATGTCTCACAATTGCAGTGGTTCTTCCTTAAGTAGGCAATTTCTTTAACTAGTTATTGCTTAATCTTTGATATTATCTCTACTGAAATCTTCGATATTTAGACGTTCTATCAAGAATTCTATAGTTAATTATTCGAATTCGTAAAAGTCTTTTAGATGTCATGGAACCATTTTTGAATAGGCAAGTTCATAAAAAGGTTCCTGTAAGAAAGAAAGCAATTACCCTATGATTTTATTTTTTTAAGAATTATACCGTTGCCTATATAAGGAAATAAATCCAATTTGAATTTTGAATAATTATACAGTTATCATAAAAATCACTAATCATAGACTTTGAGCTAACAAATCCCTCTTTCATTAATAGTTTTATCCCTACTTGTGTTTTATCTCGTATCAATTTAGTTATGGTTTTTATCATTTTGTTTGT
This sequence comes from Erythroxylum haughtii, assembly GCA_025504935.2. Lineage (NCBI taxonomy): Eukaryota > Viridiplantae > Streptophyta > Magnoliopsida > Malpighiales > Erythroxylaceae > Erythroxylum > Erythroxylum haughtii. The sequence goes on from JANSVB020000458.1 coordinate 4,806,215, forward strand.
TCATAAACTTGTTATGAAAATAGATGTATTGTTTCAAAATATTTTGGTAAAGGAATATCTCTTTCTTTAGTTATCATAGTATAATCTGCACTTTGAATAAGTAAATTTTTTGGTTGATATATTTGATCCTTTCCAATTTTAGGGATTTCCTAATTATCAATATATTTCTCAAAATTTTCTATTGATATTTCTTCATTATTAACCATTCTATTATTGGTACTAGAAGTTGAGGCATCAATTCTTATAAAGAAATCTATGTTTTAAGACAAATTATATTATCTCTTGTTATAAGTTATAATCTAACCAACAACTTTACCGTATATGTTAGACTTATACTAAACCACTCACCCTAAGTGAAAAGAACTAATTTTCTTAACCAATGAATTTATTACTAGATTTCTAATTCCCCATCCACCAAGAACCGTTACTCTAATACTAATTAGAGTATAACTAGTTAGTATTAGAGTATAACTAGTTTAGAATCAAATTCCCACTTTAAAAAGTTTTTAACTAGCCAAGATATCATCCACAAAAAAACAATGGATATCTAGGGAAGTAATTCATCTACCAATCTTAATGGATAACCAACACCCTTAAATTTCCTTAAGTTAACAACTAACTAAAGGACCAAGTTGTTAATAATTAAACTTCATAACAACATGTTAAGCAATTGATGCAAGAGATATAACATGTAAGAGATATAACAAAATCACACACCACAACCATCATCGAAAGGTGCCCCATTTACATTCCTACAACAGACTTGACGGTATAACACCAAACGACGTCGTTTTGTGTAGCTTAAAACAAACCTAAGAACCTCCCCCTAGTTGGGCTTGCTTCATTTTTCTTCTCTTCCCTCCCACGTTTTAAGTTAATAGCATTCAACCGCAAGAAGACAATGACATATTGATTTAAAATTTATCGATGAAATTTTCTATCGCTAATATTCCGTCGGAAATGTCAATACTCTTTTTTCCGCCACCAATTCTTGCCTTAGTTGCCAAACTGTATGCTTCCGTTGCTAAATTAAATTTTCTCGACACATTTATCGACAGATAAGTAAATTCTGTCGGTGATTTGCAAAGACTTATTTTTCGTTATTGTTTTTCCGTCACTAATTTCTTATTTTCTTGTAGTGTTTGTATTTATTATTTTGACTATAAGAATTGTTATGGTTGTAATTAAAATATTATATACGAAGAATATTCTTTTTGTTGGTATAGTTTAATGATATTTTACTTTTTATATACAATACTTCGAATTATCAGTTCTTTTTGTATAATAAATTAACAACAACAAAAACTAAATATTATATATAATAATATGGATTTAAAATATTACAAATAATTATAATTAGTATGGTATAACATTTCATTAAAATATATATTAAATTTTTGACTACATTTTATAAAATGTAACTAAAAATATTTGACTACTTTTTAACAAACGTAAGTAAAACTTTTTGACTACATTTTAGAAAACGTAGCTAAAAACATTTAGCAACATTTTTTAAAATATAAGTAAAAACCTTTGGCTACATTTCAGGAATCGTAGTTAAAAACATTTAGTTATATTTTTTGAAACAAAACCGTAGCTAATAATTTTTAGCTACAAAAACTAAGCATAGCTTAAAAAATATTAGGGACGAATTTCTCAACTTATTACTTCCATCGACTTCCAACTTATTACTTCCAATATGAACTATGATTTACACACTCTTTCCCTTGAGAGGCAATCACACCAAAAAAAAATCAATTGGCAAATTGCAAATTCAGTAGTTATGAAAGGTGATAATGAAATGAACACATACAGATCATGAGTTGCGGGGGAAATAATGCAGCAGATATTCCACATAGATATGTCTATTCCATGTCAATTGACAGGCCAGGTTGTGGAAGAGTCAAAGGTTCCAGGCTCATGACTGGTAACTTCTGATAGGTGGGAGGGGAATTAAAGTTTTGGTTGAGGTCAAGGGCATATAAATGTGTCTTGAGTTATCATTTGTGGGTTTGAAAATGTAGGTTAAAGTGGGATGAGAAATTGCTTTTCCTATCCGGGTCACTAGTGCATGTCACCCGGCCCCCGTAAAGTTGGATACTTTTGTTTGACATCCTCTCTCAATGAGCCACAGCCCGCAAGGGCCGTCGGTATCCACTGTTGAATATTTACGCATAAGTAGAAGTTAATCCCAACTTGTTATTGTACAAAGAGAGACATTGACTAGGAATTAGAAAAGGTTGTTAAAACTTTGACAATAACCGAAACAAAGTCCCAGCTAAGATTTTGCTAGTTGGGATGGGAACTGGCCAGTGGCAGACATGTTTTCCAAAAAGGAGAAATCTTGTGCTCTTTGATGGGATCAACCAAATGTGGTATACAAAAAGTAGAAAATGAAGTTAGTATTGACTATTGATAAATTTGACATTGCAACCACCGTAAGATATTTTGAATAAGGGCAAGTGTTGGACTTCTAACATGCCTTCCGATAGTTAATAAAGAGGAAACTGCTGAGCTTTTAATGGTGGAAAATCAAGCTTCATATACTATTATTTGCATTCAGAAAGCCAATTGAATCAACCCCATGTTCAATTTGGACTCTTAGGTCTAGAGAATGCAAAAGGAGAGCTCAATCATACAATGATATAATGAAACTGCTGCACAGAAACTGAGCCAAACCAAGCTAATTGCAGAAGAAGTAAAATTCCAAGATGCAAGCCAACAAAATTTACTTGCAGATTACTGAATTGATACTAAACAAGACCTGGTGTTCTTTTGGAAGTAATCTTCTCTCTGTATTGGGTGAAGAAGAACTTTTGGAAGTTTCTTTGTGTTAACATTCGTCCAAGTCAGGAAACCCCTTTGTCGACTGTAGTTTCTGTGATAAGTTTGAACACGTGTTAGGTGAACAATAATAATTGGGTATTTAGTTTCCAAGAAATGGGTAATGGAGATGTGTACTACTACTAATTGACAAGTCGTAAGTTTTGGACCATCTCGAGAAGAGAGGCGATTAACCAACGGACTTTTCAAACTTTTATCAGAATTTTCTGCATTAGAGAGAGTGAACTTGTTTGAGAGTTATTGAAGAACGGTGGCGAGTGGGGGATTCTGTGACAACCCCGCGTGGTCGATGTGCATTCCTCGTCTGTCTTATGAGCCAATCTGTTTTGTCTTTTTGGAATTTTCCTTTCATTCTTTTACCGTCTTAAATTTTCAGGTGAAATGTTGTTCTGAAAGGAACAATAAAAGAGATGAAATGAAACTCCAACATTTGCCTTCCTAATCACTAAGGTAGTGCACAAGCATTTCATTACTTGGAAAGAGTATACAAAATTGATTGATTTATTTGACATTAACATTGTATTCCAATTGAATACCAAATACCATCCAACCATGTAGCAATAACAGAGCTATAAAAGAAACAAAATGACTCGAAATGTTTCAAGTTGTTAGTTACTAGAATATGAAAAAACGGATCATTCTAATGTTAAGCAAAATGAGCTCGCTTGCTCTGAGACCGAGTACTATACCTGATGGAATAGAGCAACACACAGAGGGACACACTTCTTATTAATGGTCTCAATAAAAGGTTGTTTTCATCAGTGGGGTCTAGCTTGGTGTGCGTGCCATTACATTTTTTCCTCTAAAAACCACACCTGATCACGATGAAAGCAAAAAGAAAAAGGAAATTGCAAAAACCCCTCTTGTCTTGTTCTTGTAAGTTGTGTAAATATATTTCCAAAAAGAAAAAAAGAAAAAATCCGACTAAATTATTAACAAAATTCAAAATAAATGCTCGATAAAAGAGACAAGCTTGAAAGCCATTACTTTTAAGAATAGAGACCTTCTGAAAGATAGATCGCGAAGAAGAGTAAGACATGATGACTTCTACTTATCTACTGTTCTGTTTTGTATAATGAATTCTGAACCTAAAACTCTCTTCTTCTTTGAAGAAGATGGCAATACAACAGCAAGGCCACTATGAGCAAACTGCACATGGAGAACCATTGTTGCCAGATGCTCTCTTCTGTGAAGAGGAGAGATGGGAAGATGAGGACGACGAAGAGGTTCTGGATGTGGACAGTGTAATTTGTAGCCGTAACACCTCCAATGAAGCAATAAAAAGCGCATCTTTTTTCCTACTTCCGTTGTTGCTCGAACAAGATTTGTTCTGGGATGACGAGGAACTTCACTCGCTCTTCTCCAAAGAAGAAGAGCAGCGAGTTCATGTCAATGTCAGCGACTTGAAAGCAGACTCTTTTTTCAGTATTGCTCGTCATGAGGCTGTGGAATGGATGCTTAAAGTCAATATCCACAATGGATTTTCAGCTCTCACAGCATTATTAGCTGTAAACTATCTCGATAGGTTCCTTTTTAGTCCTTGTTATCAGAGAAGTAAACCGTGGATGATTCAGCTAGCTGCTGTGACTTGCTTATCTTTGGCTGCAAAAGTTGAAGAGACACAAGTCCCTCTTCTTTTAGACCTTCAAGTACGTGTTTTGTTTGGCTTCACATATGTTATCAATCTATTGTTTTGACCTTTTGATCATCAGAATCCTGTACGTTCCTGGTTTTGTTTTGATCAGGAGGAGACAAAGTATGTTTTTGAAGCCAAAACCATTCAAAGAATGGAACTTTTGGTGTTGTCTTCACTTAAATGGAAGATGCATCCAGTTACTGCTTTATCTTTTCTTGATCACATCATTAGGAGGCTTGGTTTAAAGAAGCATCTTCATTGGGAGTTTCTTAGGAGATGTGAACGTATTCTACTCTCCGTAGTTTCTGGTAACTTCCCCCCATAACAATATCTTTACTTGACCAAAAACTTCATAGACTTTCTCGATAAGAACAAAGTGGGATAGAAAAGATGCCTCTTTGACAGGTTTATCTGATGCTTTTCCGTTTCTTTTTTATTGTGTTTTTGCAGATTCAAAATCATCTGAATACCCTCCTTCTGTGCTAGCGACGGCTATAATGATGCATGTCGTAGACCAAGTTGAACCCTCGAGTTCCATGGACTATGGAGACCAGCTGCTGCGTGTTCTAAGAATTAGCGAGGTTTGTGTAATTTAATGGAGTTTTAATTAACTCATGATTGCATTTACAATTGCAGCAGCTTAACAGCTTTGCCACTGCACTTGGTAACAGGAAAAAGTGAACGACTGTTACAGACTGATTCTGGAGTTGAACTCGTCAAAGACTAGGCGCGGTTCTTGTAGCAACAATTCTCAAAAACGCAAGTACGAGGCGGTTCCTAGTAGCCCTAGTGGTGTGATTGATGCTGTTTTTAGCTGTGACAGCTCAAACGATTCTTGGGCACCGGGCTCGTCAGTTCCTTCATCACCGAAGCCTATCATTAAGAAGGGCAGAAGCCATGACCCCTTGGTCACCGTTGGTAGCCCCAGTTGACGATCTCTAGCCTAGTCTAGTCTAGTCTCCTCCAATATGTTTGTCATTTACACTGTACCTTTCAATATTCGAAGATTGCCCTTTAGGCCTTTTCTTGGTTCCTTATGGATGAAATTTTGGAAGAGGAAAAGATGAGAGGGTCATTTCATCTTCGGCATTTGTGCCCCTTTCTCTTCCTTGTACGAGTCTCTATCTTCCAAGAGCATACTTTTGTTTTGTATGAACAATGTTCCTCCTATAATAATATTCATGAAATAAATTTAAAGAATTTTTGTGATTCTATGATTTAACTTCTACGCAGTTCCATGATTCTCGCTGATTATAAACGAAATGACAGACATATTCAATGTTATTGGTACAAAACTTACCTTAGATCACGCAATATCATGATCACTGTAGTAGATTTGGTACCACATTAAATTTTGGTATGGTATCAGTTAATATCAAATACTATTTTTACTAATGTTTAATAAATTTATAAAATGATTCTTAAGTTTTTTTAAAAATTGTAAAATAATCTTTTAGTATTATTTAAACCAATCTTTTCTCAAATTTGAGGTATCTTAGTTTTCATTTTAACATATTTTTAGTATTTTTTAGAAAAAAATATAACTATTATTCACTATATGAATTTGAATATTATATTATTAATAATAATAAGAGATATTGATGGTGAAGAAGAGAGAGTGAGATTGTAAGGGAAAAATAAACAGAGGAAGGGTGGGATTTTTTGAATTTTCATTTTTTATATGAATGCCTCTTGCTTTTTTTAAAATTTCAGATATCGCCTAATGTATGGTTGGTATTTCAAATACCGATCAATACTAGGTAAAGCAGGTTGGTATAGGTCAATATTTGGATCCAATACCGGAATATTCTTTTTTGTACCTTTTTTTAGCCGGTACAGTACAAGATTCATCAAACTAGTTGGACGTAAAAAAATTTATGGAATAAAATAGAATGGAATGACTTATAATGTAATGTAATATAAATAGAAATAATATTAGAAAATTATTATTTGGAAGGAATGAAAGAGTTCATAATATAATACTGTGAAATATTGTTTAGAAGAAAGGTTCATAATATAATATAGTAAAATATTGTTTATTATTTTATATTATATCCTAAACTTTCAAATCAGAAGTAACTTAATTTTATTATATATGATATAATGAGATGTAATATGAAACCCTCTTCTTTCATCTTATTTTATTTTATTCTATTATAAATCATCCTTTATAAAATAATATTATATTACATTTCATTTCATTCCATTAGTAACTTTTCAACTATCACTAAATTTGGTTCCAAAAAATTTGGTTGTATGCATGTAAAGATAGTAAAAAGTTGTTGTCCATAATTTTGTGCTTGATTTTCTTTTTGCATAAGAAATAAAGTCGGGCTTATAATTGAAAGACAACTAACTGCATTACATCCACTTTTCATTGGGTGTGATGCATTATAAGGTTCCAATAATTATTAATTCCCACGGTTGATTTGATGAGATTAATATCATAATCTTCCTAGGTTAAACGTATCGAAAAAAGTTGGAGTGCCCACTACACCAGTATACTTTACATGTTGCTCACTTCTTTTTTCGGTCATGTTATGTTGAAATTGTAGCTTGGATTTGGTAAACTAAACGTTTCTCGCTAACACATAGCTTTTTGTACATATCTCCCTTTCTTAATATAAATCTCAGGGCAAGCAACGACAATCTACAATAGGGATGATAATTGTATCCGAACCTGATGGGTACCTGATAAAATTACCCAAACAAGGGCGAGTATAGGGAGCAAATTTTTACCCGTGGGGCGGGTGTGGGGATACCACCCTTCATACCCGTTTATCCGTTATATAGTAATTACAATTTTGCCATTATATATATATGCATACAAACCCAGCTATTAAATAAAGATAAGCTTATTTAAATTTAGTATGTATGTATGAATGTAGCATTAAAATTTAAAAGAAAAACAAATAGTCCATTCATATTAAATAAGCTTATCTTTAAAAAAAAAGAGGCGGGTAAACGGATACCTGATGGGGGTCAAACTCCCAACGGGTATAAGTATGGGGGTGTCAAAAAATCTTCGACGGAGATGAAGGCAAGTATGAGGGTGGGAGCGAGTTCATGGGGCGGGTACGGGGATGGCATACCCGCCCCGTTGCCATCCCTAATCTACAAGCAAACACATTTAAAAAAAAAATCAGCCCTGAAAAGGAAATTCATTAGAAATAAAGAGCTCAAACAAGTTAATGGGAGACAAAATTCTCTCATATGATGGGGAAGTCGTCTTTGGTCCTCTCTTTTCTTCTCTACCTAAAAGGTTGATGGAAGGCTATTGCCTAGCGGTCCTGATTGAAGTCGACTCACCAATAATTATAGAATAATATGATCATGGTCGAAGTCTCTTTAAAACTCCTGTTATTGTGGCATGGTATCACGTGAATCTAAATTTAGACCAAAAACGAAACCTTCTTCCTCTTACTGTTCGACACTTCTTTTGCATACAGCTGTCTGTAAAGCTCCAAAGACAACATATATATATTATATATATATAGAGGGCCATGTAGACGTGTGGCCCTCTCTGTCCAAGAGAAGCACCGGTGAAATATGCATTTCTTCTCCTTCAGCCCACAGTAAGGTTTCTGCTAAATATTTTGATACCTTGGTACTTGATCAATTTCTCTGACCTGTTAAATAGAAATAAAAAAGAAGCTCACCCTCCGATGCTGAAGTGTCATGTACCTTAGGTATGATTGTAACTTGTAAGCAGTATCTGCGATTTGGATGATGTTGCCTTGGACCAAATCCATAAAATTTGAATAGTCAAACGTAAAATGAACAACTTTGGTTTGTCCCTGAACCTTATCAGTCGTCCTTGGAGTCAATAAGACAATAACAACAGTTCATTTTTCCTGACTGGCTTATTTAATCCGTCTGATTTGTCTAACTATTCTCACAAATTCCTAAAGTAGGTTGTAATGTAAGGAATCGCCTACGCCAATGCATTCATTATAGTTTGATGAAAGCAGCTCATGGTCAAGTTAGAGGAATTGGTGAGTGGCATTTTCTGAACCATATCTGTTTCAAGTTTCTAATCTATTATGCTTTTGAATTCTCAATAAACAAACTTCAATTCATCGACTCATAATATATAGAATAATGATTTATCAAAGTACAGCAATGGTCTGCCATGGATATAGTATAGTGATCCGCAACGTGACATGGGCAGTTAAGTAACTGGTTATGAAATTAATAAAGTTGAGGGTGGAAGAACCTATTCCTATCTTCATCAAAGTTCATCCCTGTCTAGAAATATTTCATGTTTCTCATTGAAGTTGAACGAACAATTAATCTTACTGTAAAAGACTAAAGACCCATGAAAAACAAATTAAATGTTTGGAGTAGGACATAAGAAGAGGATGAATAAATAGGCTACCAACATCAGCAGGAACCTAGAAACCATTAGTATTGGAAAATTCTTTATTTAGTTGCACATTTAATTCAAAAAGTTCTAGAGCATTCATGTCTTGTAAGGTTCTCATGTCTCAGTAAATCTGTAAATGTCTCATCCTATTTATCTAAGTAACAAGAGAAGAAGGCATATTAATTGTGTTTCAACTTACAAGCTTTCCAGGGCTGTCTATCATATATATATATATATATATATGGTCCCTGGTACCCTCCTGGATTCTGAGAACAATGGCCCCTCCTAAAGATCTTCAGACATAGGCCCCAAAACCTCCTGTCAACTGCCTTGCATTGCACATCCAATACGTGAATCGAGTAATTGTTCTTTCTTTCTGATTTGTCCTTCTTTTTGTTAACAAGCTGTACACATTTGGCATCCAATGTGTTTAGACAACTTATTTCAAGCGGTCTCCACCTCATGTAAGGCCAAAAAGCCAATCCCATTTGCTATGAAATTTCTCCAGCTTTTACTAACACATGAATTGACATACCATTTAATCAATGAGGCTATCTCACCAATGAAGATGAGGGAAATTTGCGGCCCAAGTTACGCAAGCATGTCCACAAATCAAATCAGATAAACACTCAGTTAGCCATGAAGAAAGCTAATCTCTATGTCCAACTGTATTAGCTTATTGATGTATGGATAAAGCCTTATAAACAGAATAAATGAACTGACTACTGAGCTGATCAAGTTGTTCATGGGAATCATGTCCACTTAAGTTGTTTACCATCTTTATAGAGCTATGGTCCCTGCACAATGCAAAACCATTTAAACCCTGAAATCCAAAACCTGAGTGGGACCGTAATGAATATACCATCGATGGAACCAATTTGCCGATCCCCGCCATGCCTGCAGCTTCTCGAACATGGAAGCAAACTGTAAAATGGGAAGCTGACAAGTAGGCATTCAATGTAGAAATAATGATCAGGCCAGGGCTATGGGTCTGGTGGTCCTAGTAAAAGGGTAAATCAAAATGTAAACATGTTCCATTGCTACATTCTTTAGGAGATTAAAAAACATTTAATTCTCCAAGTCATGTGAGTTAGCCATTCGGCCTCACGAGTCGAGAGTGACCATTACTTTGTGTGGTCATAAGAAGAAAGGAAAATAGGAGTATTTGATGCCTTCAGGGGTCAGCCATGTCCCAATCTGCCAAACTTGGTTGCTGTGCTGCAAGCATGTCTGCTCTCCCAGACAAAGATTTTGGGTATCTTTTGACAGGGTAAGGTCACCCAAACCCTATCACAGTAGGCTATGATTTTTAGTATTGATAAAGCCAAAGTTTGTTATCGTAAAAGGTTCATTAGCTTGGAAACTGTCATCACAAATAGTGGATTATGAACATAATAGAGAACAAAGTTCTCTTTTCTCTTAGGCTGCAGATATTGGTCACTTCCAAGCTTTTTCATCAAACATAGGAGTGTGTCGGATCAGAACGACATCCATTCAAACTGAGCTTTTCCTGTTGAACATTAGATAGAAAAATTTACGTGTTAAAAGGCTTGGAGCAATAAAAACCACCTCGAGTTCTAAATGTAATGTTTGACCTGCTTCGGAAGTAAGCATATTTTGGTCATTAATAATACATAAGAAGATGGAAATATTTATAGAGATACAACCAGCTGCTGCTCACAGTATCAAAAGAAATGAAAATGGAAAGGATGCTAATCAGTTTACATGATTTTTCTATAATGAAAAGTGAAGTGGGGTGGTGATAATGATTTACCACAAAGTTGAATACTTGGCAATTGTTTTTTTCCCAAATAGAAGATCTTTTTGGGGGCATGATATATAATATTATGATGTGCCAAATGAGACAACACTGGAATAGAAGGTTAGACTCATCCCAGGAACTTGAATGGAATCTTCAAAGTCATCTATGTACATGTCTCGTTGTTTCACTGTAATCCTATGCGCTAGAAGATCGGGTCAGAGAGCGAACAAGAAAAGGCAAGGTCTGGCTTGGGATGCTATGTTGGTCTTTCTGTTGTTAGACACTTAAACTAGTTAAGGCATCAGTTTTTCTTCCAAAAATTGCTTCTCTGGTTTTCAAAGAAGAGAAGAGAATGATTTCTAAGTTTTCCTCTATTTGTCGGTAATGCCTTGATAGGCCAATATCAGAGAGAGGTCTCCAGCACATGTATACTTGTTCGCTGAAACTAGGGATTCCTTAAACCAAGCACTAAAAAGTTATCTCAATATGCAACAAGACAAATCAGAATTACGACAAACAAGAGCTGCAAAAAATTCCGATGGGGCAGTTTTAAAGATGTAGGTAGGAGCATTAAATGCCGGTGGGAGTTCAAAAGCTGTGGTTCATGTGAAACCATAAAAAAGAAAAAAAGATCACGTTGGTTAGTACTTCTTGCAGGCCAGAACCTTTAACCCGTGACTTGAGTACGCAATTGAATTATGATCATAACAGAAACAACAGAAGGCTATAGTAGTTGTATCCCCTAATGGGGGACAACCAAGATATTATTGGAAGAATAAGGTTTGATTGTGCTTAGGTCAATCCTTAGAAATTCATGCGTGATTTTTGCCTATTGGTTTGGTGGCAATGCCTAGCTACATCTGTGATGGTACCTCTGAGTAGTTTATTTTACCACTTGAAAAACAGGAATGAAAAGTTGGGAATTTAAATTTCTTTTAATTTTCGCTCACTTATAAACGTACAATCATCATTGAGTTTGGTACGTCTTATCCTTTCGTAGAAGATTGTATCCTAGTACTTGCTTATTAAGCGACGCGGGCATCACCGCTTTTTTCTTTTTTTTTTTTGTTTACGATATATTTTAGGTGAGTTTTAATTATGGGGTAAATCTCAATTACGAGTTATCTTTAAAACATTCATATTCAAATTAATTCTCACTTGAATCAGATAAGTCCTTTATAAATGGTAAATCTCTAGCTACAAATTTTAAATAGTTACATACATAAAAAAGATTCGAACTCGCAATCTCACGTAAGCCAAATCCCTTACCAATTCACAACGTTCATTTTAACTAACAAGCTAGCTCTGACCAGAGACAGAGCGGAGGACATGTAATTGAACTTCCAGTCAAGTTTTTGGGCCTAAAGCTTTCTAAATTCAACCACTTGAACTACTTATTTGCTCAATAGCACACTTTCTAATTGCTTGGGAATCCAAGTCATCATTGTTTGCGTATCAGCTAATGGACGTCATTATCTACCATGGAAAACTCCACTTTACATGATTACACGAAGTATAATCCACTATTGCAAACTGCCATTACCATCCTTCAATCCAGCACATCAGTCCTTACGAAAAGAATAAGATATGCAACCGCCATGTTAAATTGGTTACCTCCGATTAATACTTAAATGGCAGCCCAATGTATTAATGTGCAAACACAACTTTGCCGGACTGCGGGGAAGAATTGAAGTTCGCAAGTAAATAAGGAAACTGTTAGTAATAAAAGTTCAACAGGACATGGAAGCAACTGTTAACACGGGGACTGACAAAAAGGATTAATTGTTTGGTCCATTATCACAATGTTACCCACCCCGCATATGAGCACCTAGCTCACCAAACTGATCATCAGCTTCGACCGTATCCTCTGACAGGCGAACTGCATCCAGTTTCTGTTTTAGGATATCTATCGCATTGAGTACCAACTGAGAAGCTTTGATTGCACCAGTAGATTCAACTGTGAATATAAAACTATCTTCTTTGGCACGAATCTCCACAAGCCCTGGCTTCCCCATCGCTTCTGCTTTCTTTATCACTTCATCATCGTAAGTGTATAGCTCAGGGTCAACCACTTTAACCTAGCAAAATTTGTGGTAAATAATTTTGTCAAGAGTCATTGTGCAAGATAAGCATAAAAAAACATCATAACCATAAGGTCCAAAGGTAAAGGAACTTTTAGTTTCTTATCCAATAATTGCAAGGATTACCCATTTAAAAATGTGTATCATGTATCTCCAATGCCACCTAAAAGTATCATCAACTAAATGGAAATCATTTGCACTGCAGTTAACCATCCACGCACTAAAAGAAAAATGACAAATAAAGCTACAGTTGGTAGGTTGTTCAATAATATCATTTTCATCCCATTGCTGCTATCAACCTTATGCAATTACCACTAATGTCTCACTTTAATACCCCGCATGCTACAAGTAGATCCATCCACATGAGATCCAGACAATTGACAAGTTGAGAAGCCTATTGATTCTCAACCTGAGCCTATCTTAAAACAGATACATAATAGACATTGAAGGTTTTAGGAATATTCTCTATTGCTATTGCATTGACAGATACACAAATATATACAATTAAAAATGGTTATTTTTGGAAATGACTACAAATCTGTAAGCTAAATGACTACAAATCAGGTATCAAAAAAGAAAATTTTGACTTGGATCTCATAGAATCCACTCATCTACCAACTATCCAACACTCCAATTCAAGCTAGGGAATGTTATTGATCATTTTTAGCTTGCATATATTTCACCCAAAACTTGCTCTAAGAAGTGCTTTTGCAAGGATAACTTTTTGTAAACTGGTCGGTACATAAGACAAACAAATCTTCCCACTCTTGATCTCAGCCTTGATAAAATTTCTTTCAATCCAGAACACGTTTCATTCGGTCAAGTTGAATAGGGCCTTGAACTATTGCGATAGCCAACTTACTAGCTTCGTAGGATTTGTATCAAAATGTTCAATTCTAATAAGAGCCTATCAAGCCAAATTAGCTCACATATCCCTTGTCCAATCACCCTGTACTCTGCTTCTACACTACTTCTGCCCACAACCATCTGTTTCTTGCTCCCCGTGTAACAAAAATTCCCTATAGTTCTGTACAATTACCCTCTAGTGGACTTGGAATCTTTAACTGGACCAACCCACAAGTGAAGCTGTTTTTTTCATTTATGCAACTCTATTTTGTTGAGGATTACAATTACATGAACTTTGATGGAATATACCATTTTCAATGAGATAATTCCCATAAACCCTTAAAAATATTCTCCCCTATTATGAACATGAAGTATGTGAATACTACTACAATGGAATACATTTTTTATCATTTTCTGAAATTGTTGAAATACATACCTCGCATTAGATTTATCCCTCAAAAGATAGACACAACAAACATAAGTATGGTCGTTTATGAAGGAGATGAACATCTGTTACCTATTATGTCTATAACATTTGATGCTCCCCATGTATCATTGTCAACAAGATGAAAGTGTCTTGAAGACTTGTAAGAATGAATTGGATACTTTCCTTGGTTGTTCTACAATAATACATGATTCACAATGGAAGGTAGAATCATTTTTATTGATTAATAATTTCAGGTACAAGTACTTCATGTAAGGAAAACAAGGATGGCCTAACGTTTATGCCATAACATCACATCAAAGTTAGACAAAATAGTTAAAGAAAGGACTCTAGGGACTTTTAGTGTGGGAGAGGAACCAATAAGAATGTAGAAACGATGTTGTTCCTCAATATAGCCAATCATCATCCTCGAAGAAGGGTCCTACAATATACATTGATCACAAAAAACGGATATAGTATAATTTTGATCCTTACTCAATTTACTAATATAAAGAAGATTGTACTTAGACTATGAACATGAGTACATCTTTCAAATGAATTTCATAGAAAACATCTCCAAACCCAACCACCACAGATGTACTTCGCCCTGCTACAGAGGCTCAAATAGTCAACGCATTTTCGATAATTTGAGAATATAGTATCATACCCCGTCATATGATTTGAGGCACTAGTATCAACAATCCATTCATTAAGGGCATCTTTCTCTGATAATAAGGAGGGAAGGATAATACCTCGTTGTGCCCTTGATATCATAGAAGTTGATGCTGAAGATTCAAATAGTCATTACTATCTTCGAAGAGTCCTTAGAATCTACATTTGCTTAGGAGTGAATGTCGTTGATTTTTCTTCTTTGTCTATGCAGTAGACTTAGCAATAAAGCCATTATAATTTGTTTTTCTCTGACTCTGTGGCTTCTAATCCTACATTTTTGCATGAAATCCAAACAAGTCTCCTTAGCATAACTTTTCTTCTCCTCTCTTCTTATCTGACTTCTTTAAATATGTCCTAAAGAGATAGTAAGGATTTTGTCATCAAAATGCAACCTTTAAAGGAAATCAAAAGCTCTGTCTTTCTCTAGAACTTTACTGTTCAACACCCTATTGTTTGGGCATCACCATGGAATCAAGTAGAACAGGTCCATCTTCTACCATAATTCAGTTAGTTTGTTGTAGTACTCAATCACTAACCTCGTTCCTCACTTAATGTTTTGAAGGGTTTAACAAATCTCAAAACACTAACATGGGTTGTCAAGATTTGAATACATCTCTTGCATAACCTTACATATTTCATGCGTCATTCCGTAGAAGAGATAGATGCAACCGATCTGAGGTTCCATTGAATTGACAAGTCAAGCCATGATGATGATGGAAGTTAGTATCTCATCCTGAGATGTGGAACATTTCTCGCTATATTGTTTAACTTGTAGGACATCACAAACTATTATGAAACCATTAGCAACCAATACCCCTCCTCCTCACCTCCTTTCTTCAGATAGTAACTTTCACGGAAAGAAAAATAATCATCTACCATGTAGGTTGTCTTCATTTATACAATATTGCCTACTCCATTTTTTCTATATACCTAGAAGAACCGAAGGTAGTTAACATTCTTCAATCTAATTCTAATCCTTTTGTTACAAGAAGAAGAAAGAAACAGTTTTTCATATTCAGACACTGGTGCTTACATCATTTAGTCTATCTAATAAGAACAACCACAAGATAGTTAGGCATTCTTCACTCCAACCTACATTGTTGCCTATATGCTCAAAGAAAAAGCTTGTAAATAAGTTTTTTGATTTCACAAGCAAGATCTAGAGTTGAAGTAATTCTACCATTAAAAGCAAATTGTAAACTGAGGAACAATATGAAGATTGAAGATTATCAAGATATGTTCTAAAATGGTCAAGTCCTTCAAGGCCATCATAGATCTGTGCAAAGTTCCTTAAGTTGCAGAATCCAATATGCTAAAAGGTACTTCTACATAAACAAAAGTTTACTAAAAGAACCATATATTGAAGTAAAAGACTCACTAATTCCTGTATTCACAACTCATTTGCTAGAGTTTAAAAAGGAAACCCAATGTAACAAGAAGTTTTTGAAAGATTTCTTTTATGCATAAAGTGCCAAATGTATACATGAGAGTCTCAAGACTCTCTAAGGTATAATGGTGAATATATTAAAAAAGTGATGACAAATTAACCAAAAATAACTAACCTGCTGAGTTACAGGATCAATGTCAAACACTTTAGTTGGACTACTCTCCACCCATTGTTGCTTTTCTTCAATTGTCAAGCTTTCCATCATGTCCTCATTGATATGAATGTCCGGTTCATACATAAATGTGACTGTTGCTGCAGGAGACCATTTCGCATGATCCTTCCCAATCCCTTTCCGGGCAATTGCTCTCAGTCTGAGCTCTTGACCACGCCGCAACTTCACAATTATAATCCCCCTACAGAAAAGATTCAAACTTTGTCACCCAACTTCTCATTTCCCCTAAAAGAAAGAACCTAACCGTAACCGAAGTTCACAACTTAACCATTAAAGAATCAAAACCCAACTATAACTCCAAACCAATCGAACCCAAAGTTTACAAGTTTAGCACTAAAAAAGGCAAACCCAATTACCTGCTCTGCTCAGATGACTCATAATCGGACGGATCAGAGTAATCTACGGGAACAACAGAGTGATCAGAACTGACCAAATCCTTACTGGTAACATCTAGGGTTTGGTCGTCCCGTATATGTTTTGATTGAATCTGGCTCCACTCACTCATTTGTTTATGCAA
>JANSVB020000458.1:4852819-4864320 GCA_025504935.2 Erythroxylum haughtii
TCCGAGGTCTTACCGGATGTGTAACGGGGTCAGCAAATAACCTTGGATGATCCTCCTTTTCAGCTAGTGCTCATCTTAATTTGCAATTGTTATTATTATTATTTGTTCACTTTTTAACTAAAGCATCTCATTCGTAATAAACTTATCAATTCATAACACATTGTTAATCATCCTAAGTATCAGGGGCATTTTTGTCATTGACACAATTTTTTCGTTCTGTCCATTCGCAACCAAACACATTATGTCACAGAGACGGATACAGTTTTTTCTGTTCTGTCTACCACAACCAAACATCCTACTGTCTCCAGTTTCTGTTCCGTTCTGTCTTTAGCTACTGAAGACAGCAACCATATGGACAGTTAGAGCACATGTTGCTTATCAATTGGCAGTTAACATGGAATAATTTGTTTAAGAGGGTATTTCTGTAAACTAATTAGTGAGAACTACAATTTTGTTTTACTCATTTCTTATTAGCATGCATATGTTTTTGTAACCCATAAAGATATTTTTTGTTCCAACAAGTTAGATATAGAATTTTATTTTTTTAATATTAAAGTAATTCAACAAATCTAAATTAATTTTTATGAGGTGTTAGGACTTTCGGGACCATATTATATTTCACATTGATTAAACAATAGTGATTATTTTGGTTTATTTACTTGTTAATGTCATTTTTACACTTTTATTATTGACAATAATGAAATAATACACAAAAATTAAATATAAATCAATTTAATAATGAATTTTAATTTAATTTCTTAAAAATATTAGAATATCATTTATATATCTAGTTAAAAATAAATCAGTAAAAGATTGTATAATTTATTCAAATTGATATTTGTTTATATGTTTGTATATTTTTTAATTTAATATTAATATTCTCTATAATTAAATATTTAATTATTGGTAAAAATAAAAATAAAAATGAAAGATTAAAACCAATTTTTTGATTTTGTGAGAGATAGTTTGTTTCGACTTAATTTTTCTATTATAGTTTTTAGTTTTATTTCTTGATATTTATATATATGTATGTATATTTGAAATTAAAACAAAAACTTACTTAATTATTAATATAAAGATTAAAAGTTTATTATGATTCTCAATGTTTATAGCAAAGTACAACAAACCATAAAATTTTAAAGCATTCAAATTGAACCCTAGTATTTTCAAAACATTCAAATCAAACTCTAAATAAATAGAAAATTTAACGAAATTAGCTCCCTGTTAATTAAATGCAACAACAATATTGATATGATATTATTTTTATTTTTTAAACTAAAAAATAGGTTCCATTACTATGTGACAAGTGAGACTGATAGAAATCTATAAAAGTAAATCCTTAATGTCACATGATAAATGAGACCCATAATCATAAATTTATAAAAAACAAGTCTCCATTGTCACAATCACAATGGAGTCCATTCTGGATAATTTGAAAATTTAATTAAGACCTACTTTTTTATTTAAAAAATAAAAATGACATGTTAGTATTAATGTAATATTCAGTTGACAGTGAGTTAATATCGTTAATTTTTTTATTTGGGGTTTATTTTGAATATTCTTAAAAAGCTAGAGTTAAATTTGAATGTTTTAAGATATTGGAGCCCAAGTTGTACTTAAAATAAAATAAAATTGATTAATGATAATAATGAAAGAGAAGAACAAAAGTTTGGAAAGCCATAACACTCTCCTAGTAGAGAAACTACCACCATGAAAATGATAGCGTTTTTAAAACCTAAAGAGTCAACATAGTAGGAAAAAAAAACAACGTTCTAAGTTATGAAATCTATTATCTCCTTTGTTAAGTAAAAGGGGTAAAAAAATTCCAAAATCTAAATAACTCCTCTTGCGTTACCCAATTAGGGCTGCAAGGATCTAGCGATAACCACCATCTTGAGGGACAACCAAGAGTGAGTCTTGAAGGAGTAATGTACATCAGGAAATTAGATGAAAAGGTAAGACAAATCCTTCATAAACGAAATTTCAATTTTTTATGTTTCACACTGGAAAAATTGCCAATGCAAAGTGATAAGCCTTTTTCACATGTCTCTTTCTTTACCAGTCCATTAGTTGCGTATCTCAAGTAGACAGGTTCACAACCAAACCCCAATACTGTAGTCTCTTCCCCTCTATCCCCTTAAGGTAAGTCGCCCCTCTGATGTTTTCCATTTCTCTGAAAATGTTCGCTTCGAAATCTCCTTGCTACTGTTGATATGCATATTTCTCCATATTATCTATAAGCTAGCTAGTTAGGATGAGTTCAAGTTGTATTTTGTTTTAAATGTTTGAGTTTCAAAATGTACCTTAGGCGTAAAGGTTTAACACAGCTACACTTTTCTAAAAATGAAATATAACTACCCTTTTATGGATGATATTAAAGATATGATAATAATGAAAGAGAAGAACAAAAGTTTGGAGAGCCATAACACTCTCCTAGTAGAGAAACTGTCACTATAAAAACGACAGTGTTTTCAACACTTAAAGAGTTAACACAATAAAGAAAAACAATAGTGTTATAAGTTATGAGATCTATTATCCCCTTTGTTGAGTAAAAGGGGTAAATAAATCCTAAAATCTAAACTGCTCCTCTTGCATTACCTGATTAGGGTTGGAAGGATTTGGCGATCACCACCATCTTGAAGGGCACTCAAGAGTGAGTCTTGAAGGAGAAATGTAGATCAGGAAATTAGATGAAAAGGTAAGACAAATCTTTCATAAAATAAGTTTCTATTTTTTATGTTTCACACTGGAAAACTATCCGATGCAAAATGATAAGGATTTTTCACATGTCTTTTTCATTACTAGTCCATCAGTTGAGTGTCTCAACCAGACGGGTTCACAACCCAACCCCAATATTGTAGTTACTTCCCCTCTGTCCCCTTGAGGTAAGTCTCCCCCTTGATGCTTTCCATTCCTCTGAAAATATTTGATTCGAAATCTCCTTGCTACTGTTGATATGCATATTTCTCTATATTCTCCATAAGCAAGCTAGTCCGAATAAGTTCAAGTTGTATTTTGTTGTAAATGTTTAAGTTTGAAATTGTACCTTTCACGAAAAGTTTTAATGTAGCTACACTTTTATGAAAAAAATATAACTACACTTTTATAGACGATAATAATGAAAGAGAAGATCAAAAGTTTAGAGAGCCATAACATTTTCTTAGTAGAGAAACTATCACAATAAAAGGGAAAACATTTTCATCACTTAAAGAGTTAAAATAGTATAGAGAAAACTACAACGTTCCAAGTTATGAAATCTATTAGCCCCGTCGTTGAATAAAAAGGGTAAATCCCAAAATCTAAGTAGCTCCTCTTGTGTTACTCGATTAGGGTTTAAAGGATCTAACGATCACCACCATCTTAAGGGACACCCAGTAATGAGTCTTGAAAGAGAAACGCAGATCAAGAAATTAGATGAAAAGTTAAGACAAATCCTTTATAAAAAAATCCTTTATAAACCAACTTTCTATTTTCATGTTTTACACAGGAAAATGTTCGACACAAAGTGATAAGGCCTTTTCACATGTCTCTTTCTTTAGCAGTCCAATAGTTTAGTGTCTCAAGTGGACAGGTTCACAGCCAAACTCCCATACCATAGTCGCTTCCCCTCCGTCCCTTTGAGGTAAATCTCCCCTCAGATGCTTTCCATTCCTATGAAAATGTTTGCTTCAAAATCTCCTTACTACTATTGATATGCATGTTTCTCTATATTCTCCATAAGCTAGCTAGTTAGGATGAGTTCAAGATGTATTTTATTGTAAATGTTTGAGTTTAAAAATACCTTTGGCATAAAGGTTTAATGCAACGACACTTTTCTGAAAAAAAAATATAACTACACTTTTATGGATGACAATAAATATATGACAATATAGAAAGAGAAGAACAAAAGTTTGGAGAGCGATAACACTCTCCAAGTAGAGAAACTATCCCAATAAAAACGACAGTGTTTTCAACACCTAAAGAGTCAACACAATAGAGAAAAACGATAGCATTCCAAGTTATGAAATCTATTAGCCCTGTTGTTGAGTAAAAAAGGTAAATATATCCCAAAATCCAAACAACTCCTCTTTCGTTACCTAATTAGGGTTGGAAGGATTTGGCGATCACCACCATCTTGAAGGACACTCAGGAGTGAGTCTTGATGGAGAAACGTAGATAAGTAAATTAGATGAAAAGGTAAGACAAATCCTTCAAAAACCAAGTTTCTAATTTTCAAGTTTCACACTAGAAAATTGTTAGATGCAAAGTGATAAGGCCTTTTCACATTTCTCTTTCTTTACCAGTCCATCAGTTGAGTGTCTCAAGCAGATGGGTTCATAACCGAAGTCCCATACCATAGTCGCTTCCCCTCAATCCCCTTGAGGTAAGTCTCCCCTCTAATGCTTTCCATTCCTTTGAAAATGTTTGCCTCAAAATCTCCTTAAGGAAAACACTTAAAGAGTCAACACAGTTGAAAAGAAACAACAATGTTCCAAGTTATAACATCTATTAGCCCCGTTGTTAAATAAATCCCAAAATCCAAACAACTCCTTTATAAATCCTTTAAAAATCAAACTTTTATTTTTCATGTTTCACACTATAAAACTGTCCGATGCAAAGTGACAAGGCCTTTTCACATGACTCTTACTTTACTAGTCCATCAGTTGAATGTATCAAGGAGACTGATTCATAGCCAAACCGTCATACCGTATTCACTTCCCCTCTGTCCCTTTGAGGTAAGTCTCCCCTCTGAAGCTTTCCATTCCTCTGAAAATTTTTGCTTCGAAATGTCCTTGCTACTTTTGATATGTATATTTCTCTATATTCTCCATAAGCTAGCTAATCATGATGAGTTCTAGTTGTATTTTGTTATAAATGTTTGATTTTTAAAATGTATCTTTGGCATAAAGGTTTAATGCAGCTACACTTTTCTGAAAAAGAAATATAACTACACTTTTATGGACGATAATAATGAGAGAGAAGGAAAAAAGTTTAGAGAGCTATAACACTCTCCTAGCAAAGAAACTATCAACATAAAAACGACAATATTTTCAACACCTAAAGAGTCAATACAGTAGAGAAAAAAAAGACAATATTTCAAGTTATGAAATCTATTAGCCCCTTTGTTGAGTAAAAAGGGTAAATAAATCCCAAAATCCAAACAGCTCCTCTTACGTTACCCGATTATGGTTGCAAGAATATGGCGAACACTACCATCTTGAGAGACACCCTAGAGTGAGTCTTGAAGAAGAAACGCAGATCAAGAAATTAAATGAAATGATAAGACAAATCCTTCAAAAACTAACTTTTTATTTTTCATGTTTCACAATGTAAAATTGTCCAATGCAAAGTGATAAGGCCTTTTCACATGTCTCTTTGTTTACCAGCCCATCAGTTGCATGTCTCAAGATGACTGGTTCATAGTCAAACCCCCATACCATAGTCGCTTCCCCTCTGTCCCCTTGAGGTAAGTCTACCCTCTGATGCTTTCCATTCCTCTGAAAATGTTTGCTTTGAAATCTCATTGCTACTTTTGATATGCATATTTCTCTATATTCTCCATAAGCTAGCTTGTCAAGACGAGTTTAAGTTGTATTTTGTTCTAAATGTTTGAGTTTAAAAATCTACCTTTGGCATAAAGGTTTAATGCAGCTACATTTTTCTGAAAAAGAAATATAACTATACTTTTATGGACGATAATAATGAAAGAGACGAACAAAAGTTTATAGAGCCATAACACTCTCTTAGTAGAGAACATATCACTAAAAAAATGACAACATTGTCGACACCTAAAGAGTCAGCACAATTGAAAAAAAAAACAGTAGTGTTCCAAGTTATAGCATCTATTAGCCCCATTGTTGAATAAAAGGGGTAAATAAATCCAAAATTCAAATAACTCCTTTTGCGTTACCCAATTAGGGTTGGAACGAGCTTGCAATCACCACCATCTTTAGGGACACCCAGGAGTGAGTTTTGAAACATAAATGCAGATCAAGAAATTAGATGAAAATGTAAGATAAATCTTTCGTAAACTAAATTTCTATTTTTCATGTTTCACGCTAGAAAATTGTCTGATGCAAATTGATGAGGCCTTTTTAAATGACTCTTTCTTTACCAATCCATCAGTTGAGTGTCTCAAGGAGATAGATTCACAGCCAAACCCTCATACCATAGTCACGTCCCCTTTGTCCCCTTGAGGCAAGTCTCCCCTCCGATGCTTTCCATTCCTCTGAAAATGTTTGCTTCGAAATCTCTTTGCTACTGTTAATATGCATATTTCTCCATATTCTCCATAAGCTAGCTAGTCGGGATCAGTTCAAGTTGTATTTTATTATAAATTTTTTAGTTTCAAAATGTACCTTTTTCGTAAAGGTTTAATGCAGCTACACTTTTCTGAAAAAGAAATACAACTACACTTTATGGACGATAATAATGAAAGAGAAGGACAAAAGTTTGGAGAGCCATAGCATTCTCCTAGTAGAGAAACTATCACCACAAAAATGACAGCATTGTCAACAACTAAAGAGTCAACATAGTAGAAAAAACAACAGCATTCCAAGTTATAAAATCTACTAGCCACATTGTTGAGTAAAAGGGGTAAATAAGTCCCAAAATCTAAACAATTGCTCTTACATTACCCGATTAAGGTTGGAAGGATCTTGCGATCACCACCAACTTTAGGGACACCCAGGAGTGAGTCTTAAAGGAGAAGCGTAGATTAGGAATTAGATGAAAAGGTAAGATAAATCCTTCGTAAACTAAGTTTCTATTTTTTACACTTCACATTAGAAAACTGTCCATTGTAAAGTGATAAGGCCTTTTCATATGACTCTTTCATTACCAGTCCACTCTTTCATTACCAGTCCATCAGTTGAGTATCTCAAGCAAGCGAGCTCACAGCCAAACCCTTATACCGTAGTCACTTCCCCTCTGTCCCCTTGAGGTAAGTCTCCCCTTTGATGATTTCCATTCCTCTGAAAATGTTTGCTTCAAAATCTCCTTGCTACTTTTGATATGCATAGTTCTCTATAGTCTCCATAAGCTAGCTAGTCAGGATGAGTTCAAGTTGTATTTTGTTATAAATGTTTGAGTTTAAAAACTACCTTTGGTTTAGAGTTTAATCCAACTACACTTTTCATAAAAAGAAATATAACTACACTTTTATGGACGATAATAATTATATGATAATAATGAAAGAGAAGAACAAAAGCTTGGAGAGCCATAATACTCTCCTAGTATAGAAACTATCACAATAAAAATGATAGCATTTTCAACACCTAAAGAGTCAGTACAGTAGAGAGAAAACGACAACGTTCCAAGTTATGAAATCTATTAGCCTCGTTATTAAGTAAAAGGGGTAAATAAATCTCAAAATCTAAACAGCTCCTCTTGTGTTACCCAATTAGGATTGGAAGGATTTGGTGATCACTACCATCTTAAGGGACATCCAGGAGTCTTGAAAGAGTAACACAGATCAGGAAATTAGATTAAATGATAAGACAAATCCTTCATAAACCATGTTTCTATTTTTCATATTTGATAATGGAAAATTGTCCAATGCAAATTGATAAGACATTTTCACTTATCTCTTTCTTTACCAATCCGTTAGTTGAGTGTCTCAAGATGGCTAGTTCACAGCCAAACCCCTATACAGTAGTTGCTTCCCTTCTGTCCCTTTAAGGTAAGTCTCCCCTCCGATGCTTTCCATTCCTCTGAAAATGTTCACTTTGAAATCTCTTTGCTATTGTTGATATGCATATTTCTCCATATTCTCCATAAGCTAGCTAGTCTGGATGATTTCAAGTTGTATTTTGTTGCAAATGTTTGAGTTTCAAAATATACCTTTGGTGTAAAGGCCTATTGCATAAAGGTTTATTGTAGCTACACTTTTCTAAAAAAGAAATATAACTACACTTTTATGGACAATAATAATGAAAGAGAATAACAAAAGTTTAGAGGTCATAACACTCTCCTAGGAGAGAAGTTATCACCATAAAAATGATAGCATTGTTGACACCTAAAGAGTTAATACAACAGGAAGAAAGCAACAACATTCCAAGTTATAAAATTTGTTAGCTCTGTTGTTGAGTAAAAGTGGTAAATAAATCCCAAAATTCAAACAGCTCTACGTTACTCGATTAGGGTTGGAAGGATCTTGCAATCACTACCATCTTTAGGGACACCCAGGAGTGAGTCCTGAAGGAGAAATGCAGATCAGGAAATTAGATGAAAAGGTAAGATAAATCCTTCATAAACCAAGTTTCTATTTTTCATGTCTCGCAATGGAAAATTGTCTGATGCAAAGTGATAAGGCTTTTTCACGTGACTCTTTCTTTACCAGTCTATCAGTTGAGAGTCTCAAACAGGCAAGTTCATAGCCAAACCCTCATACCGTAGTCGCTGCCTCTCTGTCTCTTTAAGGTAAGTCTCCCCTCTGATACTTTCCATTCCTCTGAAAATGTTTGCGTCGAAATCTCCTTGCTACTTTTGATATGCATATTTGTTTATATTCTCCATAAGCTAGTTAGTCAGGATGAGTTCAAGTTGTATTTTGTTGTAAATTTTTAAGTTTCAAAATGTACCTTTGGCATAAGGGTTTAATGTAACTACACTTTTATGAAAAATAAATATAACTACACTTTTATGGACGATAATAATGAAAGAGAAGAACAAAAGTATGGAGAGCCATAACACTCTCCTAGTTGAGAAACTATCTCCATAAAAATGACAACATTTTCAACACCTAAAGAGTCAATAGAGTAGAGAAAAAATGGCAGCATTCCAAGTTATAAAATCTATTAGCCCCGTTGTTAAGCAAACGGGGGTAAATAAATCCTAAAATCTAAACATCTCCTCTTGCTTGACTCGATTAGGGTTGGAAGAATTTGGCGATCACCACCATCTTGAGGAACACTAATGAGTAAGTCTTGAAGGAGAAACGCAGATCAAGAAATTAGATGAAAAGATAAGATAAATCCTTCATAAAATAAGTTTTTATTTTTCATGTTTCACACTGGAAAATTGTCCGATGCAAAGTGATAAGGGTTTTTCACATATCTCTTTCTTTACCAGTCCATCAGTTGAGTGTCTCAAGCAGACAAGTTCACAGCCAAACCCCCATACCATAGTCGCTTCCCTCTGTCCCTTTGAGGTAAGTCTCCCCTACGATGCTTTTCATTCCTCTGAAAATGTTTGCTTTGAAATCTCCTTGCTATTGTTGATATGCATATTTTTCTATATCCTCCATAAACTAGCTAGTTGGGATGAGTTTAAGTTCTATTTTGATGTAAATGTTCAAGTTTCAATATGTACCTTTGACGTAAAGTTTAATGCAACTATGCTTTTCTAAAAAAGAAATATAACTACACTTTTATTAATGATAATAAATATATGGTAATAATCAAAGACAAGAACAAAAGTTTGGAGAGCCATAACGCTCTCTTAGTAGAGAAACTATCACCATAAAAACGACAACTTTTTCAAAACCTAAAGAGTCGACATAGTAGAGAAAAAACGATAGCATTCCAAGTTTTGAAATCTATTAGCCCCATTGTTGAGTAAAAAAGGGTAAATAAATCCCAACATCACATAGTAAAAGGGGGTAAATAAATCTCAAAATCACAATGGAGTCCATTTTTTGGTTAATTTTGAAAAATTAATTGGGACCTACTTTTTTATTTTAAAAATATAAAAATAATGACACGTTAGTATTAATGTGATATTAAGTTGACAGAAAGTTAACCCTGTTAAAATTTTCTCATTTGGGGTTTATTTTGGATAGTTTTAAAAAGTTAGAGTTTAATTTGAATGTTTTAAGAAATTAGAGCTCAAGTTGTAATTTTAAAAAAATTAAAATTGATTAATGATAATAATAAAAGAGAAGCAAAAGTTTGGAGAGTCATAACACTCTCCTACGTGGAGAAACTATCACCTAAAAAATGACAACGTTTTCAACACCTAAAATGTCAACACAGTGGAGAAAAAACGACGAAATCTATTAGCCCCGTTGTTGAGTCAAGGGGGTAAATAAATCCCAAAATCCAAATAGCTTCTCTTGTGTTACCTAATTAGGGTTAGACTAGCAGGTGGTCATTTTAAATCTGCAGTGGGAATTTCGAAACGTATAATGCCCAGTTGCTTTTGGGAATTAAAGAGTATGTATATATAGGTTTTGTTATAAATAGTTAATATGTGTAAGTGAATATTGTTAAAGTTAGAATTTGGAGAAAAAAATCAGAAATGTATGATGTAGGATAGAATTTTGTAAGGGGAAAGAGAAAAATATATAACTGATAAATATTTAAATTGGATTAATAAAAGTATAAAGGAAAAACTGACAATCCAAACATATGAAGTAAAATTCGCTATAATATTTTAGTAAAGAATATAGCAACTACAAAATTTTATATGAATTAAAGTAAATCAATGAAAATTTTAAATTTTTTTGACCAAGGTGGAAAAAAAACAATAAGTATTTGAATTAAAAAGAAATTACTAACTGAGCAAATAGAACGAGAACAAAAGTTCAACAATACAAAACATAATATAGAGAAACACAATTCAACAATTATGATTAGTAAATACCAAGAAAACAGGGAAACAACAACAAGAATAGTTTGCATATGCATTAGGATTATAGTTATCTAAGCACTAAGGATCAACAAATAACAAAAAAAAAGAAGACAACAAACAGTATCAAAAGGAGTTTGAAAGTGCATTAGGATTATAGACATTCAAGATTTAAGTTTTAATTTAAAAAATGTTGAATATATCCTTTGTTTTCTTTCAAAACTTTTTTTATTTACCTATAAAGTATTAATTTAACTTTCAATTCATTAATTTAAGTTTCAATTTAAAAAATGTTGAATATATCCTTTGTTTTCTTTCAAAACCTTTTTTATTTATTAATTATTTATAGTACTTAAGAAAGGATATATTCATTTAATTTGACGGTACTTGATGCATCCCTTTTAAATCATTGATAAATGCAATAAGTTCAATCTTGTATTATTACAAACTCAAAACGTTTAAGATTAAATTATATTATTATCATAATTAAATTCAATTTATGAATCATTATATAATCTTAAAACAAGCATTAATAAATTTAATTTGAAAGTGAATTATGAATTAAATATATATTTAAAACTTATCTCATGAATTATATATTTTTTAATTTTTAACCAAACTCATAATTATTCAACTCCATAAAATAGAGATTTTAGTGTAAAAAGAAAAGGTAGTTTATCTTTTTTTTAATCAAAAAATTATAATAAGGTGAAAAAGTGCATCATGAAAGAAGCAATTAGTCATAATAGTCATATACTAGTTGTCTATGAAACTACTGCAATATATTCAAACAAGTCCAACTTAAGTTGAAGCTTAACTATTGAGCAGAGAGATGGTCGCAATTTTAAGAGATCATTATCTTGATTTTGTATTGCTAATTTCCAGTATCCAAATTTCAACCAAAACATGATTACTCGAGGTGGAGATTATGAGCTATCAATTAGATTATGATG
>JANSVB020000458.1:4864420-4875829 GCA_025504935.2 Erythroxylum haughtii
GGGTTCGCAGCCAAACCTTCATACCGTAGTCGCTACTCCTTTGTCCCCTTGAGGTAAGTCTCCCCTCCAATGCTTTCCATTCCCTTTGAACTTGTTTGCTTCGAAATCTCTTTGCTATTTTTAATATGCATATTTCTCTATATTCTCCGTAAGTTAGTCGGGATGAGTTCAAGTTATAATTTTTTGTAAATGTATAAGTTTCAAAATATACCTTTGACGTAAAGGTTAAAAATAGCTACACTTTTTTGAAAAAGAAATATAACTACACTTTTATTGATGATAATAATTGCATATTTAATAAAAATGATATATAATTGGACTAAATAACTAATCTTAATTTTAATATGTTATATAATATTTAATTATATTAGTTATAACTAATCTTAATTATTAAATTATTTTATTTATAATAATAACTATATAAATCAAACAATAAATTTGTAAATATTAGTTAATAATAAGAAAGAGAAATAAAAATGAAAACAAACATTACATTTTATGTTTAGGGTAATTTACGGAAATAAGAAAAAAAATAATACCAAAAGCACAAATTAAAAGATCAACTAAATAATGGTTTTACTAAATTTAAAAAAGAAAACAGAAAACAAAGGAAAATTAAACAAGTCTTTAAATTATAAAAATAGAATGAAACCAAAATAAAAAGGTTGAAACTAAATAGAAGTTTTTACGCTATTTAAAATAAAAAAAATTAAAAATATTAGTACAATAATGTGTATTGAAACGGCAAAGTTGTGGCATCTAAAACATTGCTTTCTATACGACATTATTATAATGCTGTAAGTCGGCGTCTGTTGAACCTCTTGTTCTGTAATATTTGTTCGCATCGGGCCGAAGGACTCCTCTCCTCTTCTTTGCGGCGGTTACGGTTAATGATAGTGGATTTAAAAGTTCGACTCAAACGCACTCAAACGGGTTGAATGGAGATTTGATCGGGTCAGATTCTTTATAAGCTTGCATCCAACTGATTCTGTATATTGTTATTTGCCGCGAAGCCAACCCATTGCCGATTCAATAGTTACAAGCATGGGAAAGTCAAGGTCTGTTTATAGTATAATTAGAACCATCTCGCATTGGCTTTGTTGATTCATGCTTGTCTTAATTTTTTTCTGGATTCAGAAAAGATACTAAGGAAAAATCAGACCACAAGTTCGAGAAGAAAATTCGGTTCTATGCCAGTAAAAATCCCAACTTTTCACTCTCGTGAACATAATTTCTTCGTATATCATGGTTTTGTGTTGTACTGATGTTGTTTTTACAGCGGTTAGAGATACAGTTGCTACCTTGAATGCCAAAAAGTCTATCACAAAGGTGGGTTGTTGTTGTTGATGATGGTTAGAAACTGTATTGAAGTGCATTGTCCCAGTCAGTTGTAATCTATGCTTTTCCTTTTCTAAAGTAGTTTGATGCCCTTGTTTAGTTGGTGCCGCTATCCAACTATTCTTCTGAAATTAATAAATTTTGTCGCTTCACGAAGAATGAATGATAACCTACTCGAAGGAGATGACCTTGGTTTTAGTTTTAGTTTCCATGTTCATAGGAATAATAAGTTGGTTTTCAGTATGTGGATTGTTAGTTTTAAATTATGACATACAAATTGGGGCATAGTGGAAATTCATTAATATTTAGAGGTAGTTTACCGATTGAAATTTGTACCTTAGTAGTGATTATATATTCCTACAGAAAAAGAACCTTCGGAGACGGCAGAAGAAATTGAAAGCATATGACCTTACCACTCTGTCAGAGTTCCTTCCCGAATTGAAGGGTCCTCAGAAGCCAAAAGAAGTTCCTGAGATTAAATTGAACTGCAAATCCAGGAAACAGTTAATGTATGTGCTCAAGTTCAAATATTTGGATATATGTTTATATTTCTTCAATAATTCTTGTGACAGTAGCTGTTCTGGTTTCTATCAGACTGAAAGAGGGGAAACAACTCAGTACAGTCCTTAACCATCCAGCATTTCTGTCGGATCCTCTAGGATCCATCCATCAACATTTAGAAAGCACACAACCTCCCCAGGAAGAGAACAAGAAAAAGGCAATCAAAGATGGAGCGAAGAAAACCGGGAGAAAAAATTAACAGGGGCCGAGTCTATGAGCTTCTGATCGGAACTGGTACTGGCGAATTTTTCTTGTTAGACTAGCCATTAACTTTGTCAAATCCAGAAACATTCAGTTTATCCAATTTTAAGCTGGCTTCACATGTTTGACAATGTTCTGGTTTGCTTTATTCCTAGGATGCTTTTACTTCTATTTATCAAAATGCATCATGTCCTTTGTTCCGTTTCTGGAGAATATAGAAAAAAATATTGATATATTCTTGTGGAAGCTTGCTCTATATGTGTCCAACTTGTCGATAACCAAATGTTGATTCGGGTAGTCAAAACGCATAGATTGTGGTATGTATCAAAATATTACAAGAGGTTCACGTGTGCTTGGCGGCGTGCAAGGAGTGTATTTGTGCCCCCTCTCTAAATTTTATCACCATCATCATCAACAAAACTAATGCGACCTCTGTGGAGGGTTGTTCAGAATCTGATCGGGTGAAATGGTCAAATGATATATTATCGGTGCCTGAAGCTGCATTCCATTAATTATGCGACAAGGCTGAGCATTCTCTACGATGCTAAGTTATGCCGTGTGAGAGACATGGTTGCATAGCTCAAACTGTCCATATCTAGAGAACTCCTGCTTGTTGCAATCACAAGGTTGCAACCCCTATTTCACTGTAACGCGGGTGGAGAGTGAGCAGAGATTTGAACTACTGTCATACCATTGGTGATGTAAACGAGAGAGGAAAAGATTTGTAACTCAATGCAGCAATTAAAGCTAATCCATTATCCAACAGTGGCAGCTCGCAGGTCTCGCAGATGACGAGGTGACATAAATGAGAGCCACAAAATGCCACGTCTGGAATGGTTATTTTTATTTTTCTATTTTTCTTTTTCTACATAAAAATTAGTGATTTTCATAATTTATAAACCATTAAGCAATAAAGAATAGTAATATTGCCGAACGCCCTGAGCAAGTAGGCTAGCTTTCTCCCCTTATGCAACTGGCAAACGACTCAAACAAAAGTAGAATCTTTAGCTCAAGAGATATAGCCTAAGATAAGGCCATCCACTTTGCCTTAAAGACTCGTTAGCTTTGATGGCATCCTTGTCCACTGGAACGTACCACTTAAACCCCAGACAACAGTTCAAGAAACACCCGTTTCTGTCTCCTCATACTTCTCTATCGTCGCTGCCCTCTCGGTCTTGTTTTTCCCCATCTTGGTGTGGATTAAAAGGTCCAGGGGTGCTTGGTAATGGACTGCTTGCTAGAGCTGAAGATAAGGCTAAAGGGTCATCCTCATCTTCTCCTGCTTCTTCAATACAACAACAATCTGAACAGCCAAACATTGATAAACAGCTGCAGGTTCTGTTTCCTTACTCAGTTTCATAAAGCTTCAGTTTTTTAAGGGTGCCCATTTCCCTCTTTCCTTCTTGGTGGCTTGGACTAGTACACCATTTAGCTTATTATGTACCAAATTTCCCTCTTTCCTTGTTGGTGGCTTGGACTAGTACCATTTAGCTTATTATGTACCAAATTGATTTTCCATGTATATTCTGAAACAAATTCGTGATTATGGTACTGAGGTTTAGAAAGTTTCAAAATTTATCTGATTCGCTCATAAATTTATTTGATGTGGGATTTGAATCCCTTCTACTGGAATGGAGATAAGATCCAGTTTCATTTGTTATCTAATTAATAAGTAGTGTTCCTTTTTCAGATTGGGGATTTATTTTTGTGACATTAGTCAGAAGTCAGAGATTACGCCAAAATCTTCAAAGGAATAGTTGGTCGCGAACTTATTGACTGAGAACGTAGCTTGTTAAGTGTTCATCGTTGAATGACATTTACGATTTGGATTAGCTTTGTTTTCTCGTTTTTTTTTTCCTTTTCTTTTTGTTCTTTAGTGCATTCATGGTCACGACTGTTGCTTTACTCGTTAAATTGACGCTTTGGCATATAATCAGGAGTTGGCGCCAGAATCCAGAACATGTGATCCTTTATGTTCACTCGACGAAACAAGCTCGCAAGAATTTGCAGCATCATACCAGCCAAAGACTGATTTGCTAAAAGCCCTTGCCGTTTTTGCAGCGGTTGCCACAGGGGCAATGGCCATCAACCATTCATGGGTTGCAGCAAATCAGGTACTTGCCAACGATGGTTGTGGCATGCTTCTTTAATTTGATTGTCTGCCACAGAACATGCACTTAAAATTAATGAATTCTACGTATGACAATGAAGATTAGAAGTTGATACGATGAAATAAACCGTGATAGGATCTTGCTATGGCATTGCTGTTTGGAATTGGATACGCAGGCATTGTTTTTGAAGAGTCTCTCGCTTTCAACAAAAGTGGAGTAGGGTTATTGATGGCTGTAAGCCTATGGGTAATACGAAGCATTGGGGTAAGATTAATTTCACATGCTTCAAATTGCCTACAACATCTGATTTGGGTTTATGTAGATTTCTCTATCAACTATTTTTTCCTTGGTAGCTGTTTTCATATGCCCATAGAGGATGCAGTCGATATGGTTGTTGTTGAGTTTCATCATTCAGCTTCTGTATTATAATCCATAGTTTGTTTTATCCTTTTGGATTCACTTGTTTAATACAAGTTACAGTATTAGACCGGAACGGTGAAGCCTTTTTCTCGCACTATCTCAATGGTGCTTCTTTAGGTTCATCCATAAGTTAGATTAATGGCTAAACATTGGCTTTTGTTTATTGATTCTTTTAAGTGCATTCTTATAATCAGTCCATTTGCCTTACATTGGGACAGCATAAACAAATAGGCAGCTTGACGGGCAAACTCTCTTTTCTGTTTCAAACTTTTCATTACTAATTTTTGTGTTTGGAGCAGTCTAATCTTTAATGAAATATAATCACATTTATGTTTTCTTTGTTCAAATTTTTAATCCTCATGGCAATGGTAATCTCCTATTTATAACGTCAAATGGACTTTCAATATCACTTTGCCTACAAAATGATCACATGCTACTAAATGTGTTGCTTTCGATCTCTAATTTGTTGATGAGCATGTTTTACCATTATAGCTGGTTTGTTACCCCTTTTTTCCATGATTGATTTGTTTTTGAAATTTTTAGCGTTTTTTAATGCATGGCCAGTCTGTATGAGTTTCAGTGTCCTTTGCTGTTAATCAGATTTTTTTTCTCTTGTTTTTCTTTTCTGCATCCCTTACCTGTGACAATCTCTAGTAATATTCTGGCTATTCTCATTTCTTGAGCAGGCTCCTTCAACTGATATAGCTATTTCAGAATTATCACATGCTTCTGCAGAAGTCAGCGAGATAGTGTTTTTCTTGCTTGGTGCTATGACCATTGTTGAGATAGTTGATGCTCATCAAGGATTTAAGCTGGTCACTGACAACATTACCACTCGGAAGCCACGGACTTTGCTATGGGTGGTTGGTTCTATATTTCTACTTCCATATTCAATTAAGAATATTTGTTCTCAATTTTTTCCAGTGAGACCCTCTAACAGGAGATTGAATAGATATACTTGCATTAATCTAGTCTCTAATATTCTTTAATGTTTGTACTGGTATTTACTGTTGGGATACGACTGATATTTTAAATGGAGTACATAATTTATTTACTGCTGAGTTATGGATGATATTTTAAACGAATTATATAATTATCTCTGTTGCTCCTGATTACGGGAGGAGATTTTGTGAGTAGGGGCTGCTGTGAAAGCCAGCCCCAGGTAAAGCTCATCCACACTCAGGGAATGGGGGTGCAGGGAGTGGAGGCCCCCCGTTACAGCACAATGGTTTCTAATGTCTTTCCTTAGTGAAGTAGGAGTAGGAGTAGGAAAAGAATATTTGTAATTTGGGTTTTCTTTGGTCCATGTTGTAAAAGGAATAAGTCTAGGTATAAATATATCTATTTTACTCTGCCATTAGTAGTGAATGCTAGTGACTGGTTGTGGATGTATGAATCACATAAATCTTGTGTTCCTCCCGTTTCTCTAATCTCTATGTGTGTTGATTTCTTGATTATTTTTCCAACCTTTACTCCATTGATATCAATAGAAATTGGGCTAGCTCTGATCAAGGAATTAGATAAATTCAATGGCCTATAGTCTAATTCATCAATTTTCCTGATCAAGTAACATAATCCTAGTGTCCAATTTGAATTAGCATATATGTTAGATATGTTTGTGTTTCTATCTTCAGTTGTTAACATTGAATATTCGTTCTCCTTTTTCAACTTTTGGTTTAGTTGGTGTATAAAGTGTACTTTGCTATCTTCACTGAATTGGGATATAAGTCAGCTACTTTTCACTTTTCCCTTCTCTCATTTTGGCTATTCTTTCTTCAGGAGAAAATAGAGATCCACTTTATTCTGTGAAATTTTCAGCTTGAATTTGTAGATTTCTCTTCTTTTTTTTTTCCCTTGCTTTTGAGTTTAGATAAACCGTAACCTGTTTTTCTGTAATATATTGCAGATTGGTTTTGTTACATTTTTCCTTAGCTCAATTCTTGACAACCTGACATCTACCATTGTCATGGTTTCTCTGTTGAAGAAATTGGTTCCTCCATCAGAATACCGCAAGTATGCTCTGCTCAATTTTCACAATATATCATATGAAATTTGGAATCTTCCTAAACAATCCACGATAATGGCTTTGTGGATTCAAGTTTCCAAGCTCATATAATAAGCATCAGTCATGACAAACACAGCATCGATTGAATTAGGCATATAAGGGGCTCAGCAATGTTGCATCATAGAGTTAGTGTTTATTTTTGTTGAATTATTAGCATCATCATATATAAAATTATTGGAGAACTGATTTAAATATAGATAGATTTCAATATTTATCTCCAGCTAAAGATAGAGTGAAGAAGAAGGTTCAATCTTTATAGACTATTGAAATTTGTTTTTATCAGAACGCTTAACATGAATTCATCCTGTCTAGTGGGGAGGAAAGATGCCACAGTGCACTCAACCAAATTAGGCTTATCTGCACTAACTTTGTATATGTCCTATTTGTTTGTTAAACAAACATCAATCGATTTAGAACTTCATCAGCATGTTTGGGCTTCATTTACAGGCTTCTAGGAGCTGTTGTTGTGATTGCAGCAAATGCTGGTGGTGCGTGGACCCCTATTGGTGATGTTACAACTACTATGCTATGGATTCATGGTCAGATATCCACATTGCAGACAATGAAGGTCTTGTTATCCTTGGAAATGGATTCTTAAGTTTCAAAATATGCCCATGTTCATGTTTCTAAATGTTCTATGAGGTGCATTGTCCAAATGTTTTGCTGATTAGTTATAATATTTGGGCATGGGCTCAGAAGGACTCTAATGATTCAGTAACATGAAACGTACTTTCTGTCGAACAGTGGGACATTATAGTATGTTTATGGAATAATTTGCTTATATGCGTGGCTATGTATGTGTATGATATAATGGCACTGAGATATTACTCTTAGCCGTGTTAATGATTTCCTAATATTTGACCTACAAAGAAATTTACCACCTAATATAGATGTCAATTGAAAAATGTGGTGTTATTCTGTTCTTGATCGCAGGACTTGATCGTACCTTCAGTTGTTTCTCTAGCCGTTCCACTTGCTCTAATGTCTTTAACTAGGTATTCTTCTTTCATTGCTAAATCAAAAACAGAGTCAGGGATTTAAGTGTTTATCAAGACTTGTCAATGGAAATTACAAGTTTCTCATTTTCATTCAGTGAAGTTAATGGAAAAGCACAGGGCTCTTCCAATGTCTTGGCGACTGAACAGATGGCTCCGAGAGGGCAGCTTGTTTTTGCTGTGGGCATTGGAGCTCTGGGTTTTGTTCCAGTGTTCAAGGCCCTGACTGGATTGCCTCCTTACATGGGTATGCTTCTTGGACTTGGAGTTCTATGGATTCTAACTGATGCTATTCATTACGGCGAGTCAGAAAGGCAAAAGTTAAAAGTACCACAGGCTTTGTCACGAATTGACACTCAAGGGGCCCTTTTCTTCCTCGGTATCCTTCTGTCTGTCAGCAGGTATGAACACAAAAGCACATTTTTTTATTTGAACCTTGTAGCTTTTGGCAGTTTTTTCCCCCCTTGTTATATTAATACTGGGATTCACTGGAAGTATGCACAAGATTGAGATTCACAGCTAGATTTCTTAGTTTGATTACTTTAGGAGTCTTATCTTCATGAAAGCCACCAATATACTATTTAAAGAGGCTTAGTTCCTTTCTCCCTTCTTTGCTTGTCCACAGGTGTGGACGTTGCGGTTTATTGACTTTTCCTCAGTCTGCAAATGTTATGTTAAAGTGCTAATTCCACCCATCTAATTCAGATACGATGAATTAAATAGACTTTTAGGATCAACAGTTCTTCATGCCAAACTTCTACAGCATTAGAGATTTAGATTGTTTAGACCTTCAATTATTGCTTGTGAAACCAATTATGAACCAAGGTCGTCATTGGTGCAGCAATTGTGTTGTGTAAGCTATTGAAATTTCAAAGAGAAAAGACTATCTGTTGTATCCTGTGACTAACAGCATGCTGGACATTCTAGCATTTTATGTGTATCTGCATGAAAATAAAATGCCTGCATTAACTAGGACAAGTGAAATTGGTTCCTTCTTCATAATAAACGTCTAAAAACAT
Source organism: Erythroxylum haughtii (assembly GCA_025504935.2). Lineage (NCBI taxonomy): Eukaryota > Viridiplantae > Streptophyta > Magnoliopsida > Malpighiales > Erythroxylaceae > Erythroxylum > Erythroxylum haughtii. The sequence goes on from JANSVB020000458.1 coordinate 4,873,131, forward strand.
TCATTTCTTTTTTTCAGTTTGGAGGCTGCTGGGATTCTTCGTGAATTGGCAAATTACCTTGATGCTCATATTCCCAACGTTGAACTCATTGCCAGTGCAGTAGGGGTGGTATCAGCAATTATAGACAATGTCCCATTGGTTGCAGCTACAATGGGAATGTATGATCTTACCTCCTTTCCCCAAGATTCTGAATTTTGGCAGTTAGTTGCATATTGTGCTGGAACTGGTGGTTCCATGCTAGTAATTGGCTCTTCAGCAGGAGTTGCTTATATGGGCATGGAAAAAGTGGACTTCTTTTGGTACATGCGTAAGGTATGTACTGCCATTAGTAACTTTATTGGATTTTTGCCAACTTCAAGTAATGGATTCATTCTCAAATCTCCAGGTGAGTGGTTTTGCTTTTGCTGGTTATGCTGCTGGTATTGCAGCCTACTTAGCTGTTCACAAGTTAGGCGTCTCCCTGCCCACAACTCTAGCCGACGTCTCATTCCTTTCAGGTTCATAATTTTCACTAGCCTCGAAACAACGGTATGGCCACCTTCAATAAGATGTGTGGGTGTGATAGATGACTGTTGTATAAATAGTTCTTCTGATAAATACAGAAAATTAGATCAGTTAGAACAACGAGATGACAGAACATGAGCTTTCAATCATCAAGGGAGGTTACAGGCCCAAAAATCTCTTTTCTACTGTTACAGTTGATAGATTATTGTTTGCGATTGTGAGGTTCGTTGATCGATGTATAACCCAAGGTAATGCAAGTGCAGGAAGCAGAAAGAGTTGAGGGGAGCTTGTCTGCCCTAGTGTTCTATGAGATTAGGAGCTATTTTCACAAGAACGTATACAACATCAAATATTAGGGAAATCAATCCCCGTGAACAACCAAGTTATTTATTCAAACTAGAAGCTATATTCATTTAGTCATTACAGCCTCCATATTCATGGTTATGTCATCTACTAGTGTGCTTGGAGCCTGCAAAGTGGAATCCTTTTTACATGGAACTTAATAAAAGCTTGGCCAATCGCCCGTATAAAAAAAGCAGATATAATTGAATTACAGACGCAACAGAACCTGAAGATAGTACATAAAATCTTCCAAAAACTGCCAGAAGGAACCAAAATTTGGGAATTAAATTATGAGTTATGATTCCTACCCAAGAGTGATAATCATAGGATAAAAGTAATCTAAAGGCTACATAACCAAGGCCACGTTACGATTTAAGGAAAACAAACTCGTCAATGGCTTGGACATCTACAATCTTTTTCAAACTCTCCTTGCTGGGCTGGTCAGCAGCACCGATTGCCATGAGAGCTTGCTTTCGAGGAGCTATCCTTCCAACACTCATGAAGCATACATTCACGTTCTTCTCTCCTAATATGCTCCCCAGTTTGCCAATCATACTTGGTTGATCAATCTGTCTGCAGAGTAGATGCCACCTTCTAAGCTCACATCCACCTCAAAAAATCCAACCTTGGTCAAGTGAGGAATTCCGTCCTTCACTCGTCCCTCAACTTTTATCTCACCTGTCTTTGATATGGCACTAGCAAACTTGGATTCGACATTGGCAATCTGAACCTGGATAAACTCAAGTGCATTCCATGGAGAACCATCTAGAAGGATTCGTTCTTCAGTTATTTGTATCTCTTTCTGTTTGACAGTGAAGTCAGCATTGACCAAATTCACAAAAACACTGAATATGGGCTCTCGATCAGTCCCTTGGTAATCATTGCACGAAGCACCCTGGTGTCAAGGTTATCGGGAGCTCTGGTAGAAGCATAAGTTACTTTTACAGTTTTCACAGCACTACCACCAGTCACTAGTTGGACTGCAAGTCTTCCAAGTTTTTCGATAAGAATAACGAATGGTTTCAATTATGTCAAAACTTGAGATGCAGGAACCAAAAACACAATCAAAGCATTGCAGTTCTCAATAATCATATCCAAACCAATCCTTCTCAACATAATCATAAAATGACAATAGAAAAGTGATATACCTCAGCTGGAACCATCGGTGCATTGACTGCAATTGCAGTTAGCTCTCCTCTTAAAGCCTCGGAAACAGCATCAGCTCTTTCTACAGCCACTCCTTCCTGCATATCAAATTTAAATGTCATATGATGCTAATGACTAGCATAGTAAAATTAATAGAAGATTGATCCACCAAGTAGGTAAAAAAAAAAAGAACCTAAGCTTCCATAGTGCTAGTGTTCGAGAAGACAACGTTCAGATTAAAGAAAGGTCACCGATTGATGAGCCAAGTTAATCCTCAAGTGGACTGGAGACTTTTAATTCATAAAAGCCCAAGAAGCCTTTATTCAAGACTGACCCAATATTGCAGTTTACGTTCTTATTCAGTCTTCTAGAAGAGCTCTGCTACACCTGCACTTCACCAGATTAAGTCACTCAACATTGACAGTTGTACAAATAACTGATATTGTTATTCTGTTATAGATAACAACCATTAGATCAAAACAAATAAAAGATCAATGGTCAACATCAATACTTGAACTATGTATAAACATCAATACTTGAACATTATCTTAGATGTCCAATTATCGAAAAATACCAAAAATGTTATAAAACCAAAACTAAAACTTAAGAATATTTGGGAGAGGAGAATTTTTCTTCTCAATTGGTATATCTTACATCAAGTTAACCCTTCTATTTATAGTACAAAATTTCTAATAACATACTATTAT